>SCHK01404319.1:0-10816 GCA_004124795.1 Poropuntius huangchuchieni | reverse complement strand
AATGAGTCTCATCCACAGAGTCCAGACCACATTCACTCAGCAGCTCTATGCACTATTTGGATTTGATAGACAATCAAAAGTGAAACTGTGTCGTCTAACCAAGTAAATCATTATGTAGGTTGTTTAGAATATTTTCTCGTGATGATATAAGTACCAGTAAGATGTCATGAAGATTATTTTCTAGTTAAAACTGCCACTTGTAACTGTTCAAAAATCACAGATTTATTAAAATGGCTGTAAGAGCTGATCATGAAGGATAATGAAAAGAATAGGCTTGTAATATGGATTTCTGCATTTACTACTCATCAAATTTGGTCTGATCTCAATTCAGCTTACAGTTGTAGACAAACACAATCTGACACAAATGCTTGACGCACAAATAAATGTACATTTCACATTTGTAATAATGCTTATTACTGTGTGAATCATTCACAGTGTATGATGTAGAAGAAGGGTTCACAAACTTATTCTTGCTTCTGTATATCAAAAGCATTGTCTTCCACATTTCACATAATTCACACTATCAGAAATAAAATATGCATGTGTGATATTGCATCTAATGTGGTATATTTACATAAAAACATCATGATCATATCAGGCTCCTCATCTACATTTTTATGTAGATTCTCCTGCTTTATGTGATTACATGACTGCTTACTGACCTGCGCAGATTCCACTCGGAGACAACTTTCTGCTCAAGTTGCCTTTTGAGAGAACATTAATGCTGTGCTGATGCATTTGATGCTATAGGAACATCTTCAGTGAAACCATGACTGATGCTACAGTATATACCAATCTCACAGCACACATCTCTTAGTGATCACCAGTATAAATTGACCTTTTGACCAATTTAGGTAAGATTATTTTGTTATGTAAACACATGCACGGAAAACACAGCGAATCACTTCTCCACATTTTATGTGAACTATGGACTGATGACACCAATCAGGGGTGCAGTGACAACATTATCACAATATGAAGAAAGATAAATCAAATTGCACTCATGCACGCACATTTACCACTCTTAGTAGATAGCTGCAGAGAATGAAACTGAAAGTAACAAACGAATAAGGAATTTAGGACAGTACCTTTCACATTTAATAAATACAGTGAGTATTTCGGCTGGGCCGCGTTTCGAGAGTTAGCCGCGGTCACACGGTCATGATATGAAGTTATGCTGCAGCGTCTTTTTAAATACATAAATTCAATAGGCTACATAACAAATTGTAATGCATCCAAGATGTAAAAAAAATTAAATAAATAAATAAAAAAAAATACAAACTACTCCACAGTCACTAATGAGGCATCTAGGTATGTACATCTATGGGTCACACGGTATCACGTGTTACGCATTCGCATGGAAGAGTTCACCAAGTTTGAACTTTGGAACGCAGCGAAATGGGAAACTTTTCGCACTGGCTTGCGTTTCCAATCTGATGCATTCGCACGCGTATGGAAGTCAATGGAATGAAAATTTCAGGGTGACCGCCCCTTTACTTGTGAGTTCACATGCTGTTTGCTCTTTATCGAGAGGTTATTCAAGTTCTTGCGCTGTTTTTAAAATGTAATTTATTGCTGTGATCAAAGCTGATTTCCAGCAATCGTTGCTCCAGTCTTCAGTGTCACATGATCCTTCAGAAATCACACTAATATGCTGATCCTGTCTTTGGGTTTGTAGAGTTTCATCTGTCTTTCATTCTGGATCTACAGACGTCTTCACTGTCAGCTCTCATCTCTCATTTGATAATGTAGAGAAATTAGTTTCTGAACTCAAAGACAAACTGCAGCAGTTCTGCAAAGAGGAGGCAGAGAAGATGTCTTCTGGAGGTTTTTAGGTTTAATTTATTCTCAGAAATATGTTCAGTGCCATTCAATAAATATGCATGTGTTTTATATTTGTTAAACATGTCTGGAGCATGCTTCCAAGCTTTTCACTCACCATGGCACACATATGCTATTGGTGATGTGACAAAAGTGATTTTATTTGACTTAAAAACAGTTGTAAATTTAATTTTCTTCTTGACATGAGAATTAAACTGCAGATGTGTTTTGATATCCATAGGGAAAGCCACACAGGCCATTCTGACTCCTGAATATGAGACCAGAGAAGAGTTTCTACAATGTGAGTTACTATGAAAGCACAAAGTCTAAGATCCAATTATTAATTTATTTTTATAAATTAATGCTATAGGATTGTTATCATTTGTTTTTGAAAACTGGCAGGCTTCAAATAATATACAAAGTTATTATTAATTATTTGTGTCAGTGCACATGCAGTGACAATCAGTGACAGTGCAAAACACATTTGGTTGCTGAGAATTTCAATTGTTTTGACTACAGCCGTTTTATACAACAGCAAACAAGTCAACATTAAACTTTTACAACATTCAACACATGCTTAATAAAGTTCAAAAGTGCAAATGTCATGGTAACTTTAACACAGTTCAGTAATACATACAGGCATGTTACCAGTTAAATGCTTGTTTTTGCACATTTAGCAAAGATTGATTCAAAATAATTATGCATGTATCTTCTTTAGACTTCCACCTGTTGACTCTGGATCCAAACTCAGTGAATAATTGGCTCCATCTGTCTGAAGGAAACACAGTGTTGACTTTTGCTGACAAATACCAGTCAAATCCTGATCATCCAGACAGATTTGATTGTTGGACCGAGGCGCTTTGTAGAGAGAGTGTGACTGGACGCTGTTACTGGGAGGTGGAGTGGAGCGGAGATGGCTCATTAGGAGTAGATATAGCAGTGACATACAAGAGCATCAGCAGGAAAGAAGAGGGTCCTCCGAGTGCAGCTGGACGTAATGATCAGTCCTGGAGTTTGTTCTGCTCTCCTGACTGTTGCTCATTCTGGCACAATAACATCGAGACTAAACTTCCTGCAGTGTCCAGCCGTAGAATAGGAGTGTATGTGGATCACAGCGCAGGGATTCTGTCCTTCTACAGTGTCTCAGACACAATGAGTCTCATCCACAGAGTCCAGACCACATTCACTCAGTCGCTCTATGCACTGTTTGGACTAGAAAATGATACAACAGTGAAACTAAGCCACCTGACCAATTAAATCACACAGTTTATTTTGTCATATATGATAATAAATCAGAACCAGTAAGACGTCATGGGGCTTAATAATAATAAATAAATAAATAACAATAAAAAAAAAATCAAGATTACAGCTGAACTTTTAATAACCACTGATCTATTAAGTGTAAAACTTCTCATCAGATGAGTATAATAATGGCAGCAGTGTAAGTGCTGGTAATGAATGTTGAAAATGTTTGAAAGGTGATCTGCTGTCCTGACATTCTCCTGTAAAAATCACCTGATGCACTTTTAAATTGATTGTTAAAAAAAAAATAAAAATACATATATGTGATGTGATCTAGGAAAACCCAACACATGGTGAAATTTTACCATTTTGGGATTTTGATATCATATGACAGCTGGGTTCAAGCCCTTTCCAAAACTGTATTTATTTTGTCTCGAACATAACAGAAGTTATGGCTATCTGAAGTCGGCTGATAGCTATGATTTTCCAGAATGGAATTTTGAGAAAAATGGGTTTAAAGTTTCACTTTTACTTCTAACGATCGCTGTCTGTCAGGAGCGCTTTACTGCATCATTACACAAACACACTTACCCTGAAGAGGAATGCTGGTTTGTTGCAATTTTTTATTTTAATTTACCGAAAATGTCCCAGCGCGACATGCTACGGGTTTTCCCAGATCACATCACATATAAAGATTTTAATTATTTTGTATATATTGATTGTATAGCCTAATTAGATTTAGATTCTTAAACAGCAGCCATAAAATGCGTTTAAGTTTTAGTCTTACACACTTGGTTCTGCTGACTGTACACGCATGCAGAAACGCATTAGGCTCCTCATCTAGCCTATATATAGCCTAGCTATTTGTGGTCTCGCTCTTTATGTGATGATTGCTCAAATTAATACCATGCACAGATCGAGTAGCCTACAAAGACAATTGTGTTTAAAAAACATTAGGTGTAATAATATTAAATAGGTAGCATCTACAAAAAGGAAGCACATATGCTTTTAGTTCTTCTTATATGAACATGAACTTCGCGCTCCCCGCAGAGTCACCTGATCTATAATCAAATTTAGCCGACAAAGAGTCGGACTCTATTCAGATCAGTAGCCTAATGCTTGGAAACGGTGCAAATACCTGATCAATCGATGGATCATTTGTCCGTCATTCAACTGAAGAGTCCATCAAAAATCACATAAACAGGCGCAGAAGACTGAATTGCAGGACGTGGTGTTTGTGCTGATTCCCCCCCCCCCCCCCCCCCCCCCCCCCCCCCCCCCCAGACACAGGTGAGTTCAGACTCTGAATTTGAAATCAACCAGTGAGTTCACAGCTGACTGCATTTGGTTCTTTGTTTAAGGGTTTTTAAGGGCTTTATTCTAGTTTTGGTGCTGTTTTAGAAGCTTTTACAGATGTTTAATACGTTGGTTTCGGTTTTGCTGACTTTAACAATGCCAACTCTTTATGACGCACAACAGCTTTCGCGATTTCATAATCGCACCAAATAATTTAATTGCGATTTAATCACGATCCGATTTTGATTAACCGTGTTGCCGTATTTTCAATGGTACCACAGTCACAGCTTTTGTACTTTTTTTCCTACCCGATCTCATGAATGTGCGTCTAAATAGTATGCCATATAAAAACGAAAACTCGTGGCATAGATACGCAAAAATGGACTGTGGCGTGTGTATGCTACGCGATGGGTAGGTTAGGGTTGTGGGGTAGATGCGTATCATATGCACGCCAACAAATTTTGTATCATATTCACGCGAAAACTGCGTATTATGTAAGCACGCCAAACACGTGCGTGTCATACGCCAAAGTCAATTTTTTCGTATCAATACCACAAGTTTTTGTTTTTTATTGGCGTACTAGTTATTCATAAGACCGGGCTCTTTTTTTCTGACAGTGCATATACTGCAATCATAATACCATCATTAAAAAAAAAAACACTACAGTAACCTTACAGAAAGTCACACCCTACAGAAAAACCTGTTTCGCAAGACTGTAATCACGAGGTTATAACCTATAAACCCTCCCATATATGGAGGAAATGAACTGTCCAGTTGCAGTGTGTATCATCTCTCTGTTTGTGTGTTCATTTGCAGTGAAATGGCAGAAACTAATATTTCAGTGGATCAGGACCAGTTCATTTGTCCAGTGTGTCTGGATCTGTTGAAGGATCCAGTGACGATTCCCTGTGGACACAATTACTGTAACAAATGCATCACAGATGTCTGGGATCTGGATGTTCAGAAGGGAATCTACAGATGTCCATTATGCAAACAGTCCTTCACACCAAGACCTGTTTTAGGTAAGAACATGGTGGTTGCTGAAATGGTGGAGAAATTGAGGAAAATGAAAACCCATGCTGCTCCTACTTCTGCTGATCCTCCTGCTTCTGTTCACACTGGATCTGGAGATGTTCAGTGTGACTCCTGTTGTGAAATTAAACAGAAAGCAGTGAAATCATGTCTGGAGTGTCGAACCTCTTACTGTCAAAATCACCTTGAACAACATGATACTCTCTTCAGAGGTAATAAACACAACCTGATGGACGCCACTGGACGACTACAGGAGATGATCTGTCCTTGTCATGGTAAAATGCTGGAGATTTACTGCCGTACTGACCAGCAGTGCATCTGTATGCTGTGTTTAGTGGACGAACACAAAAATCATGACACTGTATCAGCTGCAGCAGCGAGGACAGAGAAACAGGTAAGTTTCCAAGGCAATGGAAATCCATGCGATCATATTTAAGGCGCCTGATTAAAAACAGATTGACTAATGCAGTTCCTAAGATAGCAGCAGAATGAGCTGAGTAGCGGGAGATATACAGGGTCATCTCAAAAAGTTTGTGGTCTTTGAGATTTATTGCGTTTAGAGTGAAAAAGAAGAAAGTAATAAACACATTAGTGCTGTTAGACTATTTATGGAAGAGTTTGGTGATTAACTGCATCCCGAGGAAAACCTGAACCTCAAGTGTTTGTGTTTCCTGCAGAAACATTTGGGGGAGATGCAGACAAAACTTAACCAGAAAATCCAGAAGAAGGAGGAAAATATTCAGGAACTGAAGGAAGCTGTGGCATCTCATAAGGTAAGATTTGAAAAGAGCAAGTGGAATAAATGCAAATAAAAGAAAACTTATTCACAAACCCTGTCATGGGATGGAAAGGCACGTTTTCCCACCTTTGACCACAAGATGTCAGTAGTGTGCAACGTCTTGAAAAGCTTCAAGTAATGTATTGCATGAACACATTATAACATAACCCACAGAATAAACAAGGATTGACAGTCATATTCTACCAGAAAAGCCATCTTCTACTAAAAACAGAGTTGCCCTGTGATAAAATTTAATTCAATTGTCACTTGCCTTTTATCGTGAGTAATCCTAATATTCTACTTTCTTTTCCCACTTTGAACTGAACAATAAAATAGCAAATGTCTAGTGTTCAGTTGAGCTTTATCCATTGTGTTCAGTCTCCCCTATAAATGAATGAGCTTGGAAATCGTATTTGAGAATAAGTGCAACTTGTGTACAGGTCCTCCCTGATACTGGCAGAGTTTTTAATAAAGTTAGTGTACAGTTATATCAGCATTTACCATCCATTCTGTGAGGATTATAGGACAGAAATAAACAATCATGATCTGATTGTAATGTGTGTCCTATAACAGCGCTCTGCACAGACAGCAGTGGAGGACAGTGAGAGGATCTTCACTGAACTCATCCAATCCATTGAGAAACGTCGCTCTGAGGTGACGCAGCTCATCAGAGATCAGGAAAGAGCTGCAGTGAGTCGAGCCGAAATAAAACTGCAGCGACTGGAGAAGGAGATCAGTGATCTGAAGAAGAGAGACGCTGAGCTGAAGCAGCTTTCAGAAACACAGGATCATGTTCATTTCCTCCAGGTAACTGAGATCTTGAGGACTGAGGACTTCAACGGGCTTTTGTGATCATATTGTGTTTGTGTCTGTAGAGTCTGTCGTCTGCCTCTGTCTCTCTCTCTGGATCTACTGACGGCTACACGGTCAGTCCTCGTCTAACATTCAGTGATGTGGGGAAATCTGTCTCTCAACTCAGAGACAAACTGCAGCAGTTCTGCAAAGAGGAGACAGAAAAGATAACTAAAACAGGTAGATTTCTAGGGAATCATTTATTCTTTTTCATTAAATATGAATTAACTCTTAGCATGAGAATTAAACTGCAAATGTGTTTTGGTGTCTGTAGTGAAAACCATCCAGGTCATTATCGCTCCTGAATATGAGACCAGAGAGGAGTTTCTACAATGTGAGTTACTGTAAAAACACACACAAACACTGACAATCAATAAGAGATATACATAATTAAATATGATAATCCTACTAGGGGCCAGAAAGACCTGTACAGGTCACTCCCCTGATCTTAAGAGGAGCACTAGCGACTGATGCTAAAGGCAATATATCAAAAACTGTAGATATACAAAGACGGTTCACTCCTGTTACTTATGAATGGGAGAAACTGCAACGTGCAATATGACAGAATAGCCCCACCTTCTGAATAAAACAGAAACCTGAGACTTAAGCTTAGGACTGCACATGCGCATTGGCTAGTCTAGCCTGAAAAATAAGCTTTTTATAACAATGTTTGAGCATAAGGAACAGCATTTATTGGCCAATTAATTTCAAATTTTCAAAAATGAAAAGTGTATCCTATTGGAAAGCACAAAAAGAAAATCCACATCTAGGCACTACATATAGCCCTGTTTTAGAATAAAGGCTTTTTACTTTGCTAACTATGCGAATGTCTAGATGTGGAATTCTTTTTTTTTTTTTTTTTTTGGTACTTTGCAGTAGGATCCACTTTTCATTTTTGACATTTTGTTCCCTCTCTGGAGCACCTATAGTTTTTGTCTGCGGGTACCTGATGCCCCCCTGGTCAAGATTTTTTCTTTGATTATCAAATTTCAAATTTTGTTGCTGATTTGAAATATGTAATTTAATTGTGAGTTCAGCAGGCGGTTTTTGATATTTCAGGATTTCGCAATTTATTTAGATAGGAATTGGTTTGATTTGAACCTTGAGCACGCAAAAGATGTGACATCCTTGCTAAAAAAAACTATAGAAGCCTAATAGTAACCATCACAGAAATTCAAATGGTTTCCGTTAAAATAATATTATGAACCACTAGCTTTTTGCAGTAAAACCATTACAGAAATCCTTTTTGTAGTGTGTTTTGGGCATTTTTCCAAAAGGATTTAACATTCCACCAAGAGAATCCATCACATACCAGTAGACACTATTATACTTTCCATTCAAACCAATACAATTCCCATTATAACCATTAAATCCATTACATTTTCTGTTGTGTTTTGAGCAGGGTTCTATTATTTTTTTTATTTTTATTTTTTGAGCATGGATGTGAAAGGTCACTAACTTCAGATAATTAAAGAAAGAAAATAAAAAGAAAAAAAAAGGTGAAAAAAAAAAAAAGATTTGAAGTAACAGTATGGCCATTTTATTCAACAAGAGCATCTGGAGTGTGTATGTCAGTGTATGTGCACACAATAGGGCTGCCTTGTAGCGAGTAGCTTTGAATCTTTGTTCAAAGTCAATTAAATCTAAAACTGAAGTATGACGTGCTTGTCTTGTTAGCATTCATTTACATAGCTGGGAATGCCTTAGAAGAACACAAACTTTGGGTTACCAATTTACAGGGGAACTGAGGCACTTCCAAATCAGTTGTCAAGGACTGATGAAAGCATGTGTACTGGTTTTATGAAGGGTTAATTGTTAATGCTTTCTGGAATACCTGCTAAATGAGTGACACATGGAAAACTTTTCCTAAATATTTATTAATCTTCCTAATATATTTAACTAATTTGTTGTGTTAATGATTAAAGTCATACTTAATTCGTGTTTATTTTCATCAGATTTCCATTCATTCACATTGGACTCAAACACAATATATTCAAGTCTCCATCTGTCTGAGGACAACACAGAGATCACTTCCACCAGCTGTAATCACAGATATCCCAGTCACCCAGACAGATTTGACTATTGGATCGAAGCACTGTGTCGGGAGAGTGTGACTGGACGCTGTTACTGGGAGCTCGAGTACAGCGGTAATGAGGGTGTACATATAGCAGTGGCTTATAAGAGCATCAAGAGGAAGGGAAAGAGTGGTGATAGTCGATTTGGATATAATGATCAGTCCTGGAGATTGTACTGCTGTAACTCTAGTTGCTCGTTTAGACACAATACCATACGGACTGTACTCCCTGTAGTGTCCAGCCGTAAAATAGGGGTGTACGTGGATCACAGCGCAGGGACTTTGTCATTTTTAAGTGTCTCTGACACAATAAGTCTCATCCACAGAGTCCAGACCACATTCACTGAGCCGCTCTATCCTGGGATTGGATTGCAAAATAACACAACAGTGAAACTGTGTCGTCTAAATATGTAAATAATACTGCCATATCACATCTAAGCATTGTAAACAGGAAAATAAGATATGTTGCTTATTTTCAAATGACTTAACATCTAATATCTCATGTGTGTTAGTGGTTTTAACAAATGAATCAAAATATCTTTGTAATGTATGAGGAGAAATCTGAGTATATCATATCTTAATACTAGTATTAATTAATGAATAAAGCAAAAGAAAACCAAGACAAATGCGTTCTCCTGTATTTCTCTGTTTGATTACTGTGTTTGACCCTGGACTGTCTCATTTCTGTATTGTTTGCTGCCTGCCTCAACCCCCTTGCTTTACTGTTTGGACTCTCGTTTGTATTGTTTGCTGCCTGCCCCGACTCTCAGACTGTTATTTGTCTCTGCCTTGCCTCGTCTCTGATTACCCTGTCTGTAGGCTACTTCGAAACCTTTTAATAAAGCTGCATGGATCCTCACTCTTTGACCTTTCATTACAGCATGACAAATAATGTCTCAAGCACAAACATTCAAATACTATAATTAATCTATTTGTGACCATTTTAATTCATAGATGATATGTTTAAATTTTAATTATTTAAGATCTATTATAAAATGATTAACTCGGGTCACCAGACTCGGTCCTAAACTCTGCAGTAGCCTACTCCAGCCCTCCAGGACCAAGTTTGATGACCCCCTGATGTAGTATAACATAATACTGTCAAACAAAACAGTTAAACTTTAGAGTACTTACATTCAATATTCTAATAAACAAATCCGATTTTTGTACTTTGTACTTTGTTCAATTAAGAAAAAAACAAAACTAACCAAAGATGTTCTGAAAACCTATGAAACAGTGCTAAAATTTGTATAAATCCTCAGTAAGGAGCAGCTGTGACCTCACAGATTCCAGTCGTTTACCTGGAGACTTTCAGCTTGCCATAGATTCACCTGGGGCCTGTACCATGATGGTAGATGAACAAATTCAGAGTTACAGGACTAGTTTCGAGTTGACAAAACCAAACCACTCCAATCCGGCTTTGTTGATGATGTTGATCATCAACTTTCTTTGTCAACTCTGGCTTTAATCCTGAGTTTGTGCCGCACGTGCACGTGAATGTGTGACATCACTGGTGAAAAGCCAATCACAAGCCTTAGTTAAAGGTTAAAGGTTTTGCTAAAGGTTAAGAGATTGAAGAATGCAATAAATTTAAATGCATTAACAATGAAAATGTATTGTTCATGAAATAGGACAAATAAAAGAAATTATCTTGCTGCTTCAGTGCTGTCACAAGTGAAACTTGTTAAAGGGATAGTTCACTTTGAAATTAATTTTTGATA
>SCHK01404255.1:0-10046 GCA_004124795.1 Poropuntius huangchuchieni | reverse complement strand
TTTTTTTTTTTTTTTTAATCCCGTCTGCCAACTGCGAAAACCAGAAGCAGTTCAAGCTGATGACGTAGGGTGTCGCTGTTGCGTGATTACTGATAAGCGCAGAGAGAGAACAAAACACGCTGTTCACGAATTGGAAGCAGAAAACGAGGACTTAAGGAAGATGTCGGAGGATTTCGATATAAGCCAAAAGGAGACTGGTTTTCTTTTGCAGAAGTAAGGAAATGTTTCATTTTCCCCTACATTTCCCAGAGGTGCGCGCGCGACCAATACGTGCTACTGAACTGCTTCCGGTTTTCGCAGTCGGCAGACGTGACAGAAAAGCGTTTTTAAAATGACCAATCGTTTCGCTAGACAAGGCCCTTATTCGTCGTCTGGTGAGTAAATTATCAAGAAATTTTTACTTCGAAAGGAAACTAATCCTCTAAGCATTCAGTTTAGCATACGATTGTTTGTCCAAAAAAAGATGTGAGGGTTTGAAAACGGCCTTTTAACTTCATAATCAGCAATTACATTTGACCCAGGATAGAACCTTGTGGTACACCAGGGGTGAAAAGTGCCCAGCAAGACCCCAATCCTATAAGACTTGAAATGTCTTGAATATTAATCAAAATCCAAGCCAATCTAGGGGCACAACACTACCAGGTTCACCAGAAATTGGTGCTTTGCACTTGTTGGTGATGAGTTAACACTCACCGAGAGCGGCTGCCAGAGTAGGAGCGACGCCGCCGCTGCTTGTCTTCAACCAGACGAATCTTCCTGCCATTGATGTCTGTTCCATCCAGTTTCTCCACAGCTCTCCGCATGTCAGAGTAAGAGCGGAACTCAATCACACCCTCATTGGCACGCTCCTTATGGGCATCTGCGTAGGTCACCTCACCTGCCTGTCGCATGAAATCCTGCAAAGGGAACCCAAACTTCACACTGCTGGCGATGGCAAGGTACTTCCTTCAGTTATAAATAGTGATGCAAAGAGAAGATTTTATTGAAACCGAAATTCATCAACCGTTACCTTGAGGTCTTGCCAACTGCAGCGACTAGACAGATTCTCCACAATGAGGCGGTACTCGGTGCGAACAGGAGGGCCATACTTGTCCCTTCCGGTGCGACTTCTGCTGCTGTAACCACCTTCGTAAGAAAAGGGAAGGGAACATAAAAAGATCCTCTTACGACGGAGAAATCAGGGAAAGACGAGCGCCATTGACTTAACATTAGAACCTAAGAGCAGATACAAGTCATATTTGCCCTCTGTTGCTTATTGCCAACCTGTTCAGACTCAAGAGCAGTTTGCTGCCTCCCAGAAAAGGCATTACTATTTGGATAAAAGAGAAACTGATAAGACACACATAAGGCTGATAAGACCATTCTTGGCCTTTCAGGGCAAAAATCGATAGGCAGCAAGATACATTTAAATGTTTTACTATTTAGGCTCACAAATCCTTCGCTTGAACATCTTGACTTGCCCGTACAGAAATGCTAGTGTAACCCAATGTCTCCATTTTAGGTATTTCTATTACATCCTGGCTAGAGGCTTTCCATATGGACAACATAGCAATAACTAGTGTCATTCCTCACCATCACCCCTGGTCTATTGGCAAAAGGCTGCGGTCATCTTGGCTTCCGGTTAGGTCAGCCAAAGCATCAAGGGGCAAAGGTCACACACACATTGTAAGGTGAAGAGGCCAAGGCCAAACCGGTCAGGTAGTCATCTTAGCCACAACGACACTTGGACTCAGCCTCAGCCCCCACTGGACTCTTTCAAATTGAAACATCAAGGACTTTGTTATTGTGAAAATCAAATTGGAAATAAAATTAGATTTAAACATGGACGTTGATGCTTACTTTCCACTGGGCTAGAACACAACTTAAAAGAACAAAAGAAATGGCATATTGCGAAAAGAAACGCGCTCATATAAAACACCCTCTTCAAAATAATAAAAAAAAAAGAACTGTAGAAGCATGTAAACTAAAATAAGTAATATGTTTCAAGAAAGTCAAATTAGTGAAATTAAAGTGTGAAAAATAAACACTTGAGAAAGAACTGGCAATGACTTGCCCTGATATGACTGGGCTAAAGGCTTAATGTTCATTTACAACATTTTATTAGCCTTACATGAACATCATAACGAAGACATAAGGAATCCAGAAAACTGTGTGCAGCTGATTTGGCTTTCTTTACTTAAAATGAAGAAAGCAAAACAAAACATCTTCGTTTTTTTTTTTAAATAGCGTTTTCATCGGCAGTTGAAAGGTTAATTTGCCAGCATGATGTTTGATATTCTGTAAACGCCAAAACATCAATCAAAATTGCTCAAATTAACAGCAAAAGGGACGAAAAAGATCACTTGTAAGCAACATTACACCTGGAGGAACATAAAATTGGGTAGCAAGTTGTGTGTTACATGCTTGGTTACACTCGTACCACCCACTTAGAATGATCTGGATTACAGAAATTTGAAAACAAGTACTCAAAGCAATGCATTACTTACTACTGCGTCCTCCACCTCCTCCTCCTCCTCCTCCACCACCTCCTCCTCCTCCTCCTCCTCCTCCACCATAATAACCCCCTCCATAGCTGTCCCGGTCCCGGCGCGGACCCCTGGCGTGCTCCACCATGACCCGCTCTCCACACAGCTCTTTACCGTTCAGCTCATAGACGGCGTCATCAGCATCACGGGTGTCCTCAAACTCAACAAAGCCGTACCTGTGAGCACAGCACTGATTAGGCCAGGGATCACAGAGCAGTTTTTCAAATGTAATAGGGTTAAATTAAAAATCATTAAATCCCAATCTTTTGATCTTAGGCTCTCTGCCCCTAGTAAGTGTTGGTCATTTGATAATGTTACTGAAAGAATTATAAGCGACTAATCTTTAAAGATCCATTGTGGAGAAAATTCATTTGAACCCTTTGCATTTGTTTTTACACTTTCAGTTCTCTAAATCCTTCTGAGACAAAGTCAAGCCTCAGTTTGTAATTGAAGACAAGACGTTCAGTACACTAAATGTATTAACTTGCAAATTTACTAAATTGATGCAACAGTAATTGGGATACAAATCTGGTGCAGTAATCCATCTTAAATTGCAACCAGATCAGCATTGAAAGTAATGACCTAAAAAGATTTGCCAAAAACTCTGATACAGGATTGAGAAAGCGCAGCAAGAAAGCTTTTAGTTGTATGTATGTATATAAACACTAAGGTTTCTAGTTTGAATTGTTTTATAAGCTAGACAGAGGTTACTAGGGTGTCTTATGGTGGCTGCCTGGGATTTTTTAGGATATTGCTAACATGTTTTAGTTCGTTGCAAGTGTATGACCCGGATTAGTTACTATGGTTTAGCATGCAGTTAGCAAGTCCAAAATTGTTAGGCTTCATGAGCAAGACAGACCGCCTTAAAGCTGCAGGAGTCGTCAGAAATGTTAGTTTCAACGGAATAAGTTGAAGAGTACGTTGGCTTTCCAAAGCCAAGATACCACGTGAAGTGTAACTGTGCGAGTGAGCGTGTGTTTGTGTGTGGGAGAGAATTTTACATGAATGTCAGTGATAATTATAAAGTCGAAACATAATTAACAGTGAATTAATAAGTGAACGCGTTGTGATATTGTTTTAGCGCGCTAACTCCGCCCATCGCTGCTTGTTTCTAGGGCCGAGAAAATGGAGGCGCTTCAGTCGTAAACGTGGCGAGAGTATCAGACCAATGTCTTTAATCTTTGATCAGACTCACATCTCTGCAACAATCACCTGCTTAAACCAACAACCAAAACAAAACATTTCCCGCCGAATATTGCTCAGTATCACCGCATGATCAACCACTGCAAACAAACAAACTCGCATTCGTTTGAAAAGTGACCTTTAAGGTTAAGTATATTGTTATATAACTTACAAAACAACAACGTTTAGAGCTAACACTAACCTAAAAGTTGCAGCTGAAAAAAACAAGTTTGGTATCACGGGTTGGTTTAATGGCGGCATCGCTGCCGTTAGCTTCCTCGTGTCGCGCTATATTATTGTATCGCGCGCAGATGAATGAACTCACCCGTTTTTCAGATCCACCTCCAGCAGCTTCCCGTAGCCGCTGAAGAACCGCTGGATGTCTTTCTCGCGGACATGATAGCTCAGCCTGCCGATATACACACGAGGCATCTTGACTTCGCTTGAGCTCAGCAGCAGCGGATTATCTCCAGCACCGAAAACAGCCGCAACAGGCTTTTGTCCGATTGTCAACCGGAAGTTCTTCGATCTAGCGCGCCAATTCTAAAATAAGAGTCCTTTACCTATACTTGTTTAAAAGTGCTACGTCGAAAAGGCCTTTACGGTGCAAAAAGTCACTTTTTATAGGCCTATAGCTTCCGGTGATGAATCCGTGTGTTTAAGAGAATTTTAAAATTAAGAAATAAATAAATCAAATGCAAAGTTGACTGAATGAAGGGTATTTTCTTCATAATAAACCATTTTAAACATATCAACAATTGGTCTTGAGCTCAAAAATAAATAAAATAAAGAAATAAATAAACAAACTCTTTTGTATACTCGTGCTTTTAACTTTACCCACTCACATTTTATTAATTAACAGACTCAGCTCAGCATGCTGTACACACACACACACACAAGGAGACATTACTTAATAAGGACTTAATAAGGAGCTAATGGTAAGAACCTGACAGACAGTGAATGATTTTCAGAAAGATTGCTTTTTAAGAAAGATACTTTTTGAGGTAAGATATAAGAACAGTATGATTAAAAAAAAGAAAAGAAAAAGTCAGACTGATGAATCCTGGATGCCTTGATTTTTTTTGTCAGCATGGCTTTATTTGAAGTTTTTAATTGACATTTAGTTAAGATACCTTTTAAAAATAATGGGGGAAAACGTGTTGTCAGTGTAACAGTGTAGAAAAACCAGTGTAGTGTATCTGATGACATTTGTCATTACCTGTTGTAGGATCACTGATGAGGGTTGTGTTTATCTTAGTTAAAGTTTAATATGGACAAGTAAAAATATATAAATATATTGTTGTGTAAATAAAACGGTAAGAAATCAGTTTGATTCCATTTTTTATTTAATCTGAAAGGTGGAGAGGTTTAACGATGCCAGAGGCCTCCATCATAAATTTTGCCTAGAGCCTCCAAATGTTTAGAACCAGCCTTGAATGTGAATAATAAAATGTGAAGCATTTGCATTAAAGCATAGCTGGATTATTTAGAACTATTATAAAAACAAATACATTATTTGGATTGACTGAATGATTGTGAATGACTTACGTGCACATTTTCAAACCAAAATAATATCACAACGCTATATGGTAATGTGTAACTTCATAAACACAAATGCCTGTCTTGATGGAATAGATTCATTGATATGCTTATTGAACAATGTTGAACCAGTTCAAGTAAACCGATTTCCAGGGGCATTTTTACCTTTATAAGGGCAATCTTTTTTAAATGTATGGATTCCTTTTCATGCACAAATGTATTCAATTAATGCAATTAGAATTACAAGACACTAATAGGGCTATTATCAGTCATATTAAATCAGTATCAACAAAACACAGATTGTTTAATGCAGCTCAGAGATGCCATGAAAGCATTTATACTGCAGTTACGTGTCAGCTGCTTACATATTATTATTAGCTTAATGTTTTAAATATGAAATATTTTTAATATAAAAATATGAAGTGTTGGGGGGAAAATATACTTTAAAATATACAAGTCATTGATTGATTCACTCAACCAATTCTTTCTAAACGGCTGATTCATTCAGGAACGGAGCAAGTGTTTGCCTCAATGAATGGGTCATTGAATCATTCACTCACCCAACTCATTCAAAAAATGAATAGTGTTCTTGCTGTGTTGATCTGTGACACAACATAACTATTTTCATTGACACAACAGAGCAAAATCTGACAGTACTGCATCTAAAATGTACATCGCTTACACCACAATATTAACTTGAACAGTCTATTTTTAAAATGCATTTATTTACGTTTAACCATGCTTTGCTCTGGATACAAGAGGAAAAGGAAACTGTTGATATAGAAAGATGTTTACCTTCAAAAACTAAGAGGTTAAATGAAAACAACAAGTAATTAAATTATTGTCCTTCAACTGACTTTTGTTCTGATTATTAGTTCAGAATAGCAGTGTAAGTGTCCAGCCTTACATACATTGATAGATATATGACTAATCATTCAGTATCAACATACCAATGAAATCATTGTCATACCATAGTACTGCCATGGTATACTACATTTTGATTGTGAGAGATATCACCAGCTGTCACATGAATAACACTTTCAGAAGCCAAAGATCACAAAATGTGTGAAACAATGTCGTGAGATAAAGGAGCTTCTGCTGAAATAATCTGTTGCTAGATCAATTATACAGTAAATGCCATCTTGTAACAGTATGCTCAGATTATAGATAAGAAACATCTGTAGCCCACATTAAAGCTACATAATAGTACTAGTCATAATAGTAGAAAATGTTAACATTTAGCATGCCCATCCACCTACATAATGACTTCAGTAGTTGTGTTTTGTAAAGCATGCGCTAGCAGCTGGCAAAAGTTTCCCGGGAAAGCGAGAACTGCTAAAACGTAAATGTGTACCTTGAATGCAATGTAATTCAATGCTTTTCAGATAAAAGTGTCTGCCAAATTTTTAAGCACAACAAATGATATATATATATTGACTTTATTTAAAACTAGCACTTGGCTACATATCTTAACCTGCTCTACTGCCTGATTGCATGCTTGAACAGGAAACAAACTAAAAAGAAAGTGTTTTAACAATCCACTCTCTATTATCTAAGCATGCTTGATCAAATGTTATCAAATGTAATTCTTTAAAACCAAATATGCAATCAAACTAGACGTCCTCTGAGGAAAAAAAAAAAGCCTATCAATGCATAAAGGGAGATAAAGGAAGGTTACTAGAAGAAAAAATAATCTGCATGGACATCACCAGAGAGTGACACTAACTTTGATCGCAATCCCAAACATACTGTACCTCAGTTCATGACTTACCTTACCTTATACTGACTCATATCATGCCCACACGTTTCCACATTCCACCTTTATTAAATCTATTCAAAACAGCAAACAAACAGTATTTTGTGCATTGATTTCAGAAGCATGTAAATGTTTGTTCACCGCAGAGCTTGCGTTAGCCAAAAAGAGAAACAAAACATGCAATTTGGCAAGAGATGCAATAAATACACACTCCTCCATCATATGTCATTTCAGCTCAAATGAAAACATTTCATTATTACTATTACAAATGTGCAATAGAAGAACGCTGATCATTTCGTCATAGGGGAAAAACCAAATCTACAATATTTCAAAGTGCTTTCAGTGACTCTGTCTATAGAAATCTATTCAAGCTTTACAAAGCATACACTTTTATGCTAATTCATCATGTATAAAAACAAACAAAAAAAATAGACAAAATGTCAGTGGAAGCTGCTTACACAGTGGGAATGAGTTTGACAGACTGTCTCATACTAGCACGAACTAAAAACAACATTGTCATCGGTTCCAGTCATACCTCTTTGTGACGTGACAAACATGTATGCGTTTGGAACTTAGTCATACTTTGGTATTTAAAAGATATTTCCATTGTGATGTTTGACAAACACAAAACAACTCAAGAAGGAAGAGTGACTGGATGTAGTGGACACCGAGGTGTTTCATGCTCAATCTTTCAGCTTACTCTCCAAGAAATCCTGGATTTTGTTGATTTTCTCTTCTTGTTGGTCCAGGAGATCCATTATGACCCCCATGGGCGTCTTCTTCAGGCCAACGCCCTCGATCTTGTTCTCCAACTTGTTCTTCATGCTGCGAAGTCTCAGAGAAGCGTGAATGAGGATCACTGCAGGGCAAAACACAAGACAACAGCAACAAAAACGCTCTTGATGAACCGCCACAGAACACATACGAGCATCTACTCAGTATTTAAAGCTAAGTTGCTCTATTAGCATTCCCAGTGAACGTGCATCTTTCCCATTAAGCGCAGGATACAGTATTGGCTCAGTGGATGCAATGCAATCTTTCCTTACTGCAGTATATACTTCATTCAAATGTCCTTTTATACATATCTACACATATAAATACACTGGAGACGGCTTAATTTGACATGTACAATAAATGAATAAATAAGTAAAATTTAAAAATTGAATTCATAGACATCAAACAATTTAAATACATATATATTCAGTCTTTTAGAGTGTACAGAAGTTATTTTCAGACCCCATCACTATTGTGGTCACGCTGTGGTTTTAGGCTGAGACGTTTCCAAGAATCGGATCTGCTTCTGTCAGCAAGTGCTAAAACTGAATATAGCGTAATTAGATGATGATGTTTTGTGTTGCTATGACTACGAGCTAAACACACTGCTAGATCTCGGCCTGTTTTTTTACCGCAGTACCTTGAAATACCCATGCAGTCTGACTCTGAGTGAATAATAAGCGTGTTATAATCATCAAAGGACTGAGGAGTTATATCTCTGTGACTGATATACTGCACTAGCTCAAATCCTCCAGCATTAAAGCGCTGGTCTACACAAAGGTGATTAGTCTCTGATCATTTACTCACGTTCATGTCATTCCAAACTTTCTGTGGAACACAAAGGATGTTTTGGAAAAAAGTCTAAGTGTATTTTTTATGTCCATACAAGCAACTGTCCAATGTTTAAAATATCTTCTAAAGTCATGCAGGTTAAGAAATGACATGAGGGTTGCTATTACTTGTTATTATTTATATACGATTACAATTTTTAATCAATATTTTTAATTAGCTTTTAGTTTTCATTTTAGTTTAATTTGAGTAACTCATTTGAATGACTTTTGTTATTTTTAAACATTACTATTTAGGTTTAATTTGTTTTTATTTCATGTTTAGTTTTATTCATTTCCGGTTAGTAATACTAGTGCTTATTTCAGGTAATCAAAGCTACATTTTCATCTAATGTTCAGAATTTTATTTTATGTGGGCTTTTGTTTTTTAGTTTGAAAAAATGTTTTGATAATTCAATATTTTTCAGTGAAAAACTGAAACCAGGAAGTGTTCTCTTTTTGTCCCAGGATAATTTTTTTACACTTAAAGTAATAAAAGGCACATGTCGAACACGATATACATTAAAATGAGACGTCATCAGTCATTACTGCTGTACAGGAGAGCTGTATTATTTATTATACATAAATACTTTCACTTTCTCTGCGTAACCTCAAACACTTTGCAAAAAACAAAGTAATCCTGAACTCTCACAAATAAAGATTCCTTATCAGCGTTAATGGTTCAGTTAGAAAACTTTAACAATCATTGAACCTTTTCATGCATATAAGGTTCCTTATAGTGAAGGGATAAAATTTTGACATTTTTAAGAAAAGTGGTTCTTTTAAAGAAGATGCTGCATCCACAGCAGTTAATGTCAGTCTACAGTACTACCAAATATATTAAAAATGACTCAGTGCAGCCGTAATAAGGCATGTGCGAGTCCAGAAGATCTGATACGAGTACTCACAGAGCATGGGGAATGTGATCCCAAAGAGAAACACCATCACTCCTCCACACAGGGACAACAGGAAGTAGCTGATTCCCAAAACACCCACAACAAACAGGCTGGGATTCCTCTTCTTGAAGTTCTTGATCATAGCTTTATTCTCTCCGGCCCACACCGAGCCCATGAAGACCAGAGCCACGACCGCCCCGCCGACAAACATGCCCAGCGGGTTCATGAAGCTGCAACAACCACACCACACCTTTAATGCACATCAACTAGCACTATTACTGTTATTATAACATATATATAGTGCTGTCAAATGATTAATCATGATTAATCTCATCCAAAATAAAAGTTTTTGTTTACATGATATATGTGTGTGTACTGTGTATATTTATTATGTATATAAATACACACTCATGCAGTATATTTTACAAATATTTACATACATATATTTATATAATATGTAAATACATTTAATATACAAATAAAACATATTTTTCTTGAATATGTACATACACTATATTGCCAAAAGTATTCGGTCACCTCCTTCTAA
>SCHK01404147.1:0-11236 GCA_004124795.1 Poropuntius huangchuchieni | reverse complement strand
TTTTTTTATTATTATTTTTTTTTTTTACATAATTTTAGTTACATTTTTATGTATTTGATGTGGTTTTGTCAATTTGATTAGTTTTTTTTTTTTTTTTATATATTTCTAATGTTTTTTTTTTCATTTTATGTTTTATTTTTACTGCTTAAAATTATTTCATTTAGGTGCTAAGTCAAAATTCCTAATTTTCAATTAGTTTGCTTTTCATACAATGTTTTTACTACTTTTTATTCCAGATTTATTTCAGTTAACACAAATGCTTTTAACAATGTCAGTTTAATTTGAATAAATCTGCATCTGAGACAAAGATAATAACAATAAATGAAAGTTCTGTGTCCATTTACTCACCACCGTCTTTTTAAATCTATATGACTCTTCTTCATCAGTATAACATGCAAAAAATATAATCTCAACAATTTGCAGTGTAGCGCACAAGTCATTGAATATTTTAGTCCTTATGCAGTATGAACATTCTGCTAACTATATCCTTTAGTTTTCCATTGAAAAGAAAGAAAGCCATACAGGTTTAAAGCAATTGTGTAAATGATGACAGAATTTTCATATTTGGGTAAACTTTTCCTTTGAGATAAAACATAAGTAAACTCCATTGAACAACCTCTGAACGAATACAGTTTATCCTTTTACAAATAAGAATAATTTTCCCTGTCGTGCAGGAATTGACAACATGTCTGGAGAAAGTGGACTTGGACAACTACGACACTTGCCACGAGTTAAAGAGTCCTTTCAAGAAGAAACACAGACTGGTACTAATACGAAGCCCAAAGTGCGCTAACAAGGTAATAATTAACATTTCATTGCTGCATCACGTCAAATATATCAGTCTGCCCTTCCCTTTGTGTGTGATATAAAGAGTGGCTCACATCAGGATGACAATGCAATACACAGTGGTCGATGGCTGGCTTGTAGTCGTGACGTCAGTAGTTCAATATGGCACGCACTAGAGGCACACTAGGTCATTGTACTGAGTCTAATGAATCAGACACATATCTGAACGGACACATGACCAATGATGAGCCAATTACTCATGCCTCATGCTTTGTGACACTTCACTGCTTTCAAAGTTGCTTTAAATAACGGCAGAACGTGTGTGTGTGTGTGTGTGTGTGTGTGTGTGTGTGTGTGTGTGTGTGTGTGTGAGTGAGTGAGTGAGTGTGAAAGGTCGTCAATTGCATGAGTGGTGTTTTTCCTTCATGCTTGGTGTGNTGTGTGTGTGTGTGTGTGTGTGTGTGTGAGTGAGTGTGAAAGGTCGCCAATTGCATGAGTGGTGTTTTTCCTTCATGCTTGGTGTCAAATATTGCAACACTTGTATAAAATTTGAGATAAAAAATGATAAACATCCTGTCTTACATGTCTTCCCCCAGGGTTATTTTTCACATTATTTATACTTGGTTGGTAATTCATGATATAAACCTTCGGCACTGTACTTTAGTCTTGGTTTAATAACACAGGTTTAAAAATGTTGCTGACTTTTTTTAAAAAGTGGCCTTTACGCAAGGTTAAAAAAGATGTTAACACAGTCATAGTGTGAAACGCTACACAAACTTTAGCAAGGCATCATTTCCTGTCCTAGTGTTTTTATATTCAAAAACGCAGAGGAAAGATTTCCTGTATAGCTACGCAAATACTTGTGGTATATCAAAACAGCCGCAAACCATAATTTTTTGACTTTCTAGTGAAAAGTGGATTTTCCTCTGTAGCCTATATGCAGAATGTCAAAACATAGTCAGTGATGAATAAGGATGTTTGAGATGATAAAGGAAAACACATGTTCCAAACTACATTTTTTGTAATCTTTGTTTTTAATGTTGGTTTTTAATTTTCTTTAATTTGTTTTTAGAATGTTTTGATTTAATGACTCTAAAAATGACAAGTAAAATAACACAAATATTATTTTTTTACATAGCAGTTATTTTCGAATTGATATGCTTTTATTTTAGTGTTTGTATACTATTATATTACATATTAATATTTTTTATTAGCTTTTATTTTTCTATTTTTAAAGTAGTTTTCATTTTAATTTTTTTTGACATTTTTGCTAAACCTTTATTTCAGTTTTGGTTTTGGTAATTTTAATATTTCATATTAAACTTGATGAAGCAAGTTTTTTATAGGTATCTATTGTCAAATATCATGAATTTCTGAAATGTTGTAAATTTTCAAATTTTTATCCATCTGAGATCTGGCAACCACAAGCACTCTCATCATCACAATGCCATAAGTTCAAATTGTTTCATATTTCTAAAGTACGTACTGACTTTGACACACAGGCATGATTATAAATAAGAATGTTTTAAAACAAAACTTGCGTTTTTAAATAAATAATGATTGTTTTTATTTCCATCTTTTAATAGCAGTTCCAAATGGTTTCACCAACATAACTTTTGATGTTAAGCTCCACAGAAATGCATTTTAATTCAGAAATTGAAAGCATATTAATAATAGAAGAGGTGTATTGAAGTCATTGTCTGTGTAAACTGCATTTTTAATGTATGTTTGAAAATTAATAGACAGCATCATGTCATTGACCCAAATACAGTTTTAAGGGCATTTCACTTTTAGAAAATGTATAAGCATTCAGTGTCTTTTTGTTCTGCGGTGAAATATTTTTGAGATTAGTTTCACTTTACCTGTTTGTTTTACCCATCAAACCCTTATTTGCTGACGCGTTACAGTTGATGGTAAATGATGACTTCATCCTGAGGAGTGTGTACTGTATTGCACATGATATGTCATGACTTTTGGACGGACACACACACACACACACACACACACACAATGTGTGTCATACTGCTCCATGAGCTCATATCTATTACAGCTATTCTTTACCTGGTGGTACAGTTCCTTGGAATAGCCTGTATATATTCATTGTTTACTGTACACTATAACACTGAATCCAGAGTCTTGGAGGTGGGGAGAGGACTTGAGAAATGCGGAAGATACCTAACAGGCGAAATATGCATTATTACTAACAGATGACGAGAGCGAAGCGTTGGCGAACTGCAAAGAGCTCAGCAGATGTCAAGAGACTTCTCTAGGAGAGAAAATGTGTGTGTATGTGTGTGTAAAGAGCAGCCAGACCAGCATGTCACTTTTTCCTCTCCTGAATACTGTGACCAGCCAGCTGCATGAGTCAGACACCACAGCCTAGCGTTTTATTTTATAACTAAACCTCACGTACTGTAGTTCTTGAAAAGAGTTTAAAGATTTAAGAGATTCCAAACCCTCCTGTTTCACAAATATTTTAGACACACCCTACTCTAAGAACATAAATCTTTTCCTTCCTTTTTATTTTTTAAGGGTGAAGTGCACTTCGGAGACTCGTGCTGAGTCTGGCAATATACAGGATGCTCGACACACTTTATATAAACCTAACTGAACAATGGGACATCCTACGGACAAATCACTCTGTATTTTCCTGTTTCATTTTAATGATCCCAATCATCAGGGATGTTCATTGCAAAACTGAAACTGGATCTTTAACGAACCCTTTATACTGCACTGAATGTAATTGTTAAAATGTGGTCTGGCGGGTAATGCTTGTGATCCAGCATAATGCTAGATGCTTGATCCAGCTTGGGTTATTTCCTAATTTTATTTTGAACAGAAAAGCGAAATAGGATTAGCATGTGCAACTGCATGAAACTGTAATTTTTTTCGGTGTTTTATTCATGTCTATGCATGTCGTACTAGTTTCTAAGACTTCATATAAATTTGTTGTTCATTTTAGGTGCAAGATGTCAAACTTCAGGCACCAACCCCTGAAGAGAAAGAGGCCTGGATCAAGGCACTCAGTGAAGGCATCAGTAAGGCAAAGAACAAAATTTTTGATGAGGTACTGTTTATTGTTCACCTGTAAAATTTGTATTTTTTTTTAAAGACACATGCACATAAATAGTACCATGGCTAAAAAACTAAATAAAATATATTTATAATTTATAATGATCACATGTGAAGTTTTTTTCGAATGAGTATAGCATGTACTCAACATTTCTCTTCCTGAATGAATAATGGCATTGCATGAATGAACATCGATACAGTTACAGATTCTTATTTTTTTATGTTTTAAATCTCAGGTAAAAGTTGATGAAGGCTGCTCTTTAGAACATGTTACACGGAACCGACCGAAGGGGAACCGTGGAAGAAGGCCACCAACAAGGATACACATGAAGGAGGTATGATATAATCATTTCACATGCACAATTTTTTTTTTATCAACCCTGTTGGAGAGCAACTAAGAAAGCACAGATGTATTTCTGACCAAAGCTGTTATTAAAATTCTATAATAACGTGTCTAAAAACTAAAATTAAAACTATAATAAAAATTACAAATGTATAATGTACAGTATGGAAATAAATATTCATTTTAAGAATTGCCTAATATTCCATTTAAGAGTATTGTGAAATCATTAGTGTTTTAAAGTTGAACTTTTAAATGAGTGTTCGATGACTGAAAAGGTAGTAAAGAAAATATTAAATATGCATTATGTAGTATTGAGATTGAGTATTTTTGTAACCAGTCCATTGGTCAATTTCTTTGATCAAAATACAGTAAAACAGTAATATTGTGAAATATATATAAATAACTCTTTTCTGTTTCAGTGTATATTTTTACATTTTACTTGTTAAACATTTTAAATTTATAACTATTTACAGCAGAGCCCAAGATAAAAAAGGCAGAAGCTTTAATGCATTTTTTTTTTTTGTGATGCAAAGCTGAATTTTCAGCATCATTATTCCCGTCTTTAATGTCAGAAATCATTCTAATATGCTGATTTGCTGCTTAAGAAACATTTCTTACTATTATCAATGTCAAACCAGTTGTGATCACTTACATGTTTTTCAAAATAGTGATAATTTTTGTAGAAATCTTTAATGAATAGAAAGTTTCAAAGCACAGCATTTATTTGAAATTAGAAATCCTTTGTAACAATGTAAACAATGTAACCAATTGAATGGATCCTTACATTAAATGCCTAACAACAGTAAACCAGAAATATCATCTAAATGTAATATTCTGTCTATTCTTACAGGTTGCGAATGTTTCAAGTGATGGAATATTAAGACTGGACCTTGATGGTGAAGTTATCATGCCGAATGGAACTGGAAATGGCTTGAACACCGAAGGGGATAAACAAACCGAAACGTCTAAACCATCTGTGGCGATGAACAACATTCCAGAGGAGGACGTCGATGAAGAGTCCACACCCCAAAAGAAAGTTATAAAGCCACCCATGCCGCCATCAAAAAACAACAAACCCAGCGAAAGTCACAAAGAGGATGAGTCCAAAAATGAGGAACCTGCAGCTCAAAAGAAGATGATGCCACCGATGCCTCCATCAAAGGAGTCTAAGCCTGTTGATGGAGCTGCTGTTGAGAAGAATGTCTCAGATAGTAAAGTGGAGGTTGAAGCAGACAGCACTGACTCTTCCGAACTGACCCCTTCCACCAAGAGCGTCCAGCCCCCAACTCCTCCTTCCAAAAATATTAAGCCTACCCAACCGGTAACACCAGCCACAGTCACAATAGAGGAACAAGAGAAGAATAAGAAGGTTGATGGTGAAGGTACCAAGGTGGATGGAGCTTCAAATGATATAGAAGACTTGGATAAGTTAGAAGAAGTAGAGACCTTTGTTCTGTCCACAAAGGTCATGAAACCACAAGTAGTGATGTGGGATTCACCCACTTTGCCATCAAAAGAACCTAGTGCTGAAAAAGAAGTGCAAAACTCAAAGAAAGCCTCTGATACCACTGGAGAAGTTGCAACCACACTAGAACCTCCACAACTTAATCTAACTCCACTTTCAACCCCTGAATCTTTAAAAAAGAGCCCCGGGCCCCCTGCTCCACCCAAGAAGAAGCCAATCAAGGCACCTGCCAAAAAAGAGGACACTCCCGCACAGAGTGACCCAATGGTCGTTACCCCCTCCACCACTTCAGAAACAGTTGACATCAAATTGACGATTCCCGAACCCAAAACTGAGCCAGTTGGTGACGTGTCGAGTGAAGATTTGGAGGAGAAGTCTTTAGACAGCGGCCAGCACTCAGGAGAGGAGTCTGAGACCGGTGACCAAGTTACGCCATCCTCCGCAAAGCTCAAAGGAAGCACCCAGGGACTAGATTTGGAGACCAGCGAGGATGATCTAGAACCATCTGACAGCAAAGCCGAGAGCTTGGAGGAGCCATCGTTAGAAACCCCGTCCACCACCTCAAAGACCTCAGTTCTTAATACACATCCAACCACAAGCCAATGTGCCAACATGTCCCTGCATCTCACCATGCCTCTCAAGCTTTCTTCCAAGGCCCGCTCCGCATCCCTAGGCGACCTCCTTGTGGAGAATGCGGAGGAGATGGAAAGCAATGGAATACCAATTAAACCAGACGGAAGTGACGTAAAGGACTTGCAAAGCAAAGTGTCTTCTGAGATCAAAGAGACTGGAGAGCTGCTGAACGCAATTGCAACTGCACAGAGTGGGGAGACGGAAACGAAGGGGGACGCAAGCCCCGAGATCTTGCTCTCTGCAGCTATGGAGAAGCTCAGGAAAGCTGACCAGTTCTTGAAGGAAGCCACAAATCTAAAAGATCTTAATAAAAGAAACAGGTTAAGTTTGTAATGGTAAGTGTTGGTGGAAGGAACCTGTAGGGATGATCTATGCTGAAAATGCAGTTTCACAGTATGCAAATGATCAAATGCAATTCTTATCCCCAACCGTTTTCAAATCTCTGAGCAACTTTTTAAACCTCGCAAGGCCTGGGTATACTTCTCTTTCCACGTTCCACTTCGTCTTGTGCTCAGCCGTGTCCACACAGCTTTCAAAGTATACTCAACTGCAGATGAGGGTGGATGGATGAGTTGTACCACCTTGGGAACTTGTTTTGTTCAGCCTCTGAAGTAGGGTTCCTCAAATCTGGTCCTGGAGGGCCACTGCCTTGCAGAGTTTAGCTCAAACCCTGATCAAACTCACGTACCGGTGATTTTCTAGGGATCCTGAAGACCTTGATGAGCTTGCTCAGGTGTGTTTAATTCACCCTTGACAGGCAATCTGACCAATCATAATTGCAAATCTGTCATTTTTGTCCGAGAAACAAACCAGTCAGGAGAGTAGATTAACGTCGCTGGACTTGAATTTTAAAAAATGGTGTGTACTGTCATTTTTACACAGTTGAAACACAATACCTTCTGATGTTCATTCATGTTTATTTCAAGTGATAGCTAGTAAAGAGGAAGGGTCTTGTCTGACGGCATGTTGTCAGTTTCCTCTTTGCTCTGCAAAGTTTTTTTCACTGCATGAGAACATGATGTGTGTCGTGAGAGTGGCATGGCTTATCAGACGTAGCAACAGCAATGAAGGGGGACGGGGCTTTGCGAAGGGTCAATTAGGGTTGTGCACGGACTCAAAAATTGGGTTTTACAGAGGACGTCTGTAAATATAATAAGTGCTCCTGAAGATCTTATTTAGGTGGTTCAGGTGTGTTTGGTCAGGGTAAGAGCTGAACTTTCCAGGAAGAAAGATCTCAAGGAACAGGACTGGATAACCCTGCTCTAGATCAGGTTTTCTAAGGCCCCATCTACACGGAGACATGAACAAACACTGAACGTTTGTCTTTTTATTAACTAACATTAACAAAGATTAATAAATGCATCGTTCCATGTTCGTTTGTATATCGCGCACAAGGTTTATGCGCATAGTCCAAGTCTTCTCCTCAATTTTTAGTGGATCTCTGTGTCAGAATTACAGCGCCATATGCTGGTCTAGCATGTGTACTACATCGTTTTGTGTCAGTTTGGTGGTTTCATGTGAATGCAGATATTTCTTGAGACGAGGGGAAAAAAAGATCGGAAAGGGAAAGCTCTGGCTTCGTAGCCTAAAGAAACCCTAATCAAACACACCTGAACAGTCTAATCAAGTTCTTCATGATTACTAGACATTACAAGCAGGTGAGTATGATCAAGGTTGGAGCTAAACTCTGCAAGAAAGTGGATCTTGAGGGCAAGAATTGAGGGCCCTGCTCTAGATGATAACACATGCCTGCGCGTTGTTGGTAGGAAGACAAACCATTTTCTCTCCAAATGGAGATAAATTTGTACATGCTACATTTTATTTTGTGGAGAAACATGGAAAATTTGCTAGCCAGTTAATATACCTGCTGTTATGTCATGTAATGTGGTTTTAGATTGCTTCCAATCTCACTTTAGGCTTGCTGTGTTTCTTATTCCATACGTTTAGTTATATTTGTTTGTTAGATTTAAACCCCCATAAATTACATCTGCTGCACATAACCACTTGTTGGATGAGTTAGCTTTTTACACTTTTAACACATTTGTTGAAGGGGGATATGTTGTATGTTGAATTTTGCACTTCAACTTCTGTGTAAAAAGGAGGAGTTGAGAATTAAGATTCGAGGGACATCACTCGTGTTCACAAAGTTTCCAGAAAGTAGCTACCAAGCAGATGGATACCGGAGTGCTTTTAAAAGTTGTGTTTGTCCGATTCCCCACCAATTTTCTGAAGCTATTTTGCTAACGTAGGCCAAACTGAATTAGGCCACCAGCTCCTTCAACCACACAACCTCTCTTCAAAACTCTGGCCCTTCAAAGCCATCTCAGCCAACCTGAATATGCAAGATAATTCACAGGGAGATTTTTCTGTTTGGCTCCAATCTTTGAGACAACTTATTCAATAATATCTGTCAGGTAAAATAAAAGAATAAATACAATTATAGCACCTTAAACTTTTCTAATATATATATATATATATATATATATAGGTTAATAATCACAGTTTAAAACTAAATGTGTAGCATATGAATAGCATCGCTATATATTTGCTGATCCATGTCTGGTGTATAAAGTGCAGGTAAGAGTTTACAGTAAAGGTCCTTGCACACTAAGTCCAAAATTTTATATGCGTCTTTTTTTTTTTTCCGTATATGTCATCCTTTCCTATCAAAATGCTTGCTACGGATGAAAAAATGCAGAAAATTGAACCAGATGCGAAATTTTATGGCAGACGAAAGTTTCGGAGCCAGTGTGTGAATGTGATTGACACAATGCAAGGTCGTGTTTATTTTTTAACGTGCAAAAATTTCGGACTCAGTGTGCAATGACCTTTAGTCTTTAGTAATGCTGTCAAACGATAAATAGCGATTAATCGCATCCAAAATAAAAGTTGTGTACATAATATGTGTGTGTACGGTGTATATTTATTATGTATATAAAAATACACACACACACATACAGCATATATTTTGAAAATATTGACATGCATTTACATGTATATATATTCACATCATTTATATTTTATATAAATATATTTAATATGTAAACATAATATATTTTTCTTAAATATACACATGCGTGTGTCTATTTATATACACTCAATAAATATACACAATACATATACTATGTAAACACAAACTTAATCGTGATTAATCATTTGACAGCACTAGTCTTTAATCATTCAGGTCTGAATAATTAATGACTACGTAATCTAAAAATATCCTCAATTTAGATTTTCTTAAATACACTACCGTTCAAACATTTGGGATTAGTAAGACTTTTTTAAGTGTTTTTGAAAGAAGTCTCTTATGCTCACCAAGGCTGCATTTTATTGGATCAAAAATACAGTAAAAACAGTAATACTGTGAAATTGTATTACAGTTAAAAATAACTTTTTCTGTTTAAATATATGTAAAAGTTGGATTCTTTCCTATTATTTGATATTATCAGTGTTGGAATCAGTGCAGCTTTATATTTTTGTTTAAAAGAACTTTGAAATATAAATGTCTTTACTGCCACTTTTGATCAATTTAATGCATCCTTGCTGAATGAAAGTATTCATTTCTTTAAAAAAACTTTTCTGACTCAAAACTTTTGAACGGTTGTGTAGGAGTTAAAACTTAAGCGTTGAAGCTACTTTACTCAGTCACCTTCATTTTCTGCCAGCCTCATCTGAAAGTGTTTGCACATAGTAGCACTGCAAAGAGCCACATAATCATGCAAAGAGTAGTTAATAGTTTGTTCCTTGTGTTCTTTGTCATACTGATGCAGTGGGCTCAGCGGTTCCCTGTTCACACAGTCTATTAATAATCTACAGATACTAGTTTCATGCTTACGCAGAGAGAACTGGTTAGCGAAGGCTATTATGGGTAACGGTTAATGAGAGCCTGCAAAACCAACTGTGTAGAAGATGATAACATCAAGTTAGTTTTACTTCAACATATTCTAGACCTAACAAAATCAAGAATATTCCCATGATGAAAAGTGTTTTTTGTGGTACCATTTTGTAAGATATGATCTTACGTGTAAATAGGCAAATCGATATAAAGTACATAGTCTTTGATAATGAGATTCATTTTAGCTCTTTGTCCTTTGCGCAGTACATTTAGTGTTTAATTTCCTAATTTCCCTCTGAAGTTTAGATTTGTATCATCTATCTCATATTTTAATGAAACTATAGCTCAGTGAATATTTGAACATAATGTTGTAAATAACACGGCCAACAGGGAAATGCTTAATATTTAAGTTATTAATGTTCTGACATATTCATGTGTACTGTCTGTCTAAAACAAAGCTAAAGAACAAATATAGAGTTACTGTTAAATGTTTACTGTTGAAGATTGAAGAGGCTGATGATTTTATTACAGTATCTGTTAATTGCATTTACTAACTGGACTAATTTTTTTTTTTTTAAATCTAAATGCATATTAAATGTGCAGAAATGGGAAATAATTGCTTTGCAAAGCATGTCTTAATAAAGACAAAGTGTCTTTAATATTCGTTTTTTGTCAGACTCTTTGTTGTTTTATCTGTTCATTTGTATATTTGAAATACATGCCGAACAATTCAGAAAGTTAGGGTTATGTTTTTATTTTTGAAAGAAACTGATACTTTTATCACACCTTCATTAATCAGAAATCTTTTCAAATGAATGCTCTACACTTCAAATTCGGTTTCAACAATAGCTTTTGCATTTTGCTTTCTAGATGTAAGTTTATTCAAGTACAGTTTCTTTTATAAACATAATTACTTTGAACAGCAATGTGTATTTATAATTAAATCAATGGCATCAAAAAACATGTATATATGTATACATGTGCATGCACACACATATTGTATATACATACACAGTGGTTTAAAAATATGGTCAGTTTAGAATTTACCAAAACAGGAAGTGTTTATATACACAGGTTTCAGCTTTTAACATGTCTATGTGAT
>SCHK01404146.1:7953-20393 GCA_004124795.1 Poropuntius huangchuchieni | reverse complement strand
ATATATATATATAAAATAAACAAACAAATAAACTATAAATAATAAAATAAAACATTTTAACATTTTAAATTTGTAACTCACGATTACCTTTTGTATTTTGTACAGAGAGCTTACAGATTGTCTAATAAAAACAAAAGTGAAAAATTTGTGTAGCTGTTTGGACGTAAGATGCTAAAAGATGCTTCATGTGGATTTAAATATACTTTCCCCTTAAATATGTGACGATTCAGTATGGTATGGTGCAGTAGGAAACCCACAGCAAAATTTGAGCGCTCCATGCAGCCCTATATGACACTGACTAATATCAAAACCATACTTTCCAAATGAGATGCAATTAAAAACTTGGCTTGAATTCAATTTATTTCAGGCGATCAATACTCATGTTCATTTCCTCTAAGAGATGCACGCAGCACAAGCATGCATTGGACTTTTCCCTTTTAACAAATGTAGCGCGGAACGCGAAGAAGAAAACAAAAAAACTTGGTAATAATTACCCATCTTTTACCCATCATCACCAAGGTAGACAAGGCTGGAGGGAGTGAATCAATAGCCCAATTTGAGCCCAATCAATAAGCAGCAGAGGTGAAATATTATGATGATATAAACATTAGAAGCTTCCATTATGACCAACAATCACATCCATAAGGTACAGCTGGAAACGACACGTGATGAACAGGCACGGCAACAACACCAAATGAGGAAACGCTTGCCGTTAAAACATGCAAAAGTACATTTAAATCACAGACTCGTTGGATCACACAGTTACAAAGGTGAGATCACGGATGGGAGCAATGGCTCATTTAAGATGTCCATGGGATTAGGCAAAGATTTGACAGGAAGCTGCTACCGTTTGCACCACAAGACGAATGAGCATGGGAATAAACACCGGAGGGCAAGGCATTTGGACTCACCATATTGTTGGCGGCTCGGACCCCTCCACCTCCAAGTAATCGTACTTTTCCTCCGTCTGGAAGTCTGTAAAAATGATGGAGATGGTGTCTCCGGGATCAGCAAGTATGGTCCACGTACAGTCCGCACTATTGTAATATTCACTCGGGAAATTGGGACTCGTAATGATGCCACTTGAACCCCTCAGAGTATCACCACATGTGTCCTCAGCTGTCAACCAAACACGAAAAGACTTGTGTTAGGAATCGGCCTTTAATTTCTAGACATACTTATACAGTAGAAAATGACAGCTGAACCTTTTGGACTAAATCTAGGCCACTTTTCCCATTTGCACACCAATTGTTGAATGGATTCTGCGCCAATTCACAGCCCATTGTTGGGAGCTAAAAATATCTTTATGGCGATTTTGTTCGATATTAAGCGTATGAGAGAGAAACTGTGGCTATCTGGCGGTGCCGTTCATTAATTCGACACACACTAGTTTAAAACAGGCTGTCCCATGATTCCTTTTATCATGTTTTAGTGAGGCAGTGGCTTTTCCGGCTGCTTTTGAAGCTTTGGCCCTCTCTCGTTTAAGTTTTGTAAATCGTTTCCGTCACGACAAGGTTTTCAGAAAAACAAGGTCCCAGCTGCATTTCCAAATAGACTCAGAGCTCATCTCTGGTCCCTTCTGCTAATAGGTGTCCAATTAAATTTGAGTGCGATCTTTTTGATTTTACCAATTACAAATTGTAATTTTGTCTTTGGAAATCGAGTTGCAAATAGAGCTACGTACAGATAAAGACACATGGACTAGTCTGTGCAAACATGATAAATTATATAGAAATAATTTATACAAACAAGCATCCACTCATATGTACGTACAGTCATGGCACAGAGCCATGTGAACGTACATATAGTGCGTACATAAATATGTAGAAAGCGATGCTCCGATGTGGAGAATCACTTTTACCTGGGATCGACACATAGTAAAGGTGCAAAAATTCTTGCCAACGAGAAGTTACATTGAAACAGTTACGAGAGACGCATTGACATGTCCGGGACGGAAGCCATGTCGATGCGCGCACACGCATATATTTGCATACATTAAATGTTGAGAACGTACATACACGACATGCATTCACAGGCAGAAATACGCAAGAGCACATGCACTCAGAAAGACTAATGGAAACCTTGACATCTCTTACATTTCGAACTTTCATCTTTCGTAAAAATGCTAATGTTTATCAATTAACTACCCTTGGAACACAGCAGTCAGATATTTTCACAATATTCATTCAATTGCAGTTAATTCGATTTCATTCAATTGCTTTGCTTCTCAATTATCAACTGTAGTGAAAATGATCTTGGTAAACGAAACAGTAAAGGAGATATTTAGGAGAATGTTCAAGCTGATTTTTGTCTATAGAATAAATGAGATCTTTCACTTCCATTGTATGCAAAAGAGCATTGTGGACATTTTTCTAATTATGTCTTGTCTTGTGTTTGAAGCAACAAAGTCACACAGGTTTGGAATGACACTAAACAGTAAAAGAAGTGAGGTACATAAGCTCTCATTGAACATTAACACCATAAAAACTAAATGAATAAACTTATAAAACAAAAGAAAAGGTAAGATATGGTTCGAAGTATGAAAAATGGTGTGAGAAAAACAGAAGGAGGAGTATGAAATACATGTTTTGTGTTTCAAATTCAAGCTTGTCCTAAAACATTTCCACACTCTGATGGCTGGGAAAAAGTCATGAGACATAAAACCCGAACTACAGTAATATCAATGCTAATGTCAGTAAAAAGCACGCACACACACTTACACACGCACAACTATTAATGTCACTGAGCATGTGATTGACAGCCTCATAAAAATTCCATTACATAAAAGGAACTCAGAAGACAAAACGGACAAAGGTGTGTTTGGGCAAGTGTGAGAGTGTATTTCTCTCTTTTGTTTACACTGAATGTGGCTGCATCTCACTTAGATATGTAACAAGAATACGAATAAGGTCTTTTTTTTTATTGCAGAGCTCATAGACATTTTGTAAAACGTATGCAAATGAAGTGTGACTTAGTGCCTGTGGGCATGTTTAAAATTATCCTCACCAAAGTCAATGTTGAGGTGGCCTTTTGGTGGGTTGCAGAATATGTAAACACTTATACATCAAAAAAAAGGACAATTCATAAAAATCGACTTAACTGATAAAAGGGAAAAGTGATGGTGTGTTTCAATAAATACTAAAGCAGCTCGGCCTTGACATTTGCATTGTAATGTGGAGCGACGGACTGTGGGCTATGATAGATTCCCTCAGGGAAATATTTGTGTCAGTCATTTGTAAATCAATTCTGCATTTTTATGCATCTCTCAGTGTCAAGTGTGGATGAGCTAGCACTGCATTTCATACAAACTGGAATAATAACGCACGAACATATAGGGTCAAAAAGAAGAAGAAAAAAATCTCATTTTACAGTTGTTCATGGGCAAACAGCCAACATGACCTCCAATCCATATTGTGCCGTTAAAGGCACCTTGAATATAGTTATAAATATGTCAAAATATGGGGTCAACAGTACAGTTGTGATCTATGCATAGTCGGTTCTGTACCACCAATATAAATAAAAATAACTTTCTCATTTGTCTTCTGTTAGGCAATAGCCTAGCCATAGCTATAGTTGATATGTTTAGGAGTGTTTAAGTACCAAGGGTGTTGGATTTCAGAATATTTAATTAATCATAAATTGCACGGTTATGTAATTAATTAATTAATTATTTTCCTGAAAAACCCAGCATACCTGAATTTATTGATAAGTAAGTCAATAAATAATGAATGTTGTGCTAACCTTTAAATATCTTTTAAAATATATATATTTTTTGCTAGAATGCTTGAAATGCTTTAAAGTCGGATGTAACAAAACTATATAAAAGCAAATAATAATTTAATATTATTACATAAATATGTACCTATTTCTACCTTTTTTAACTTAAAACTTAACAAAACTTAAGTTCAGTTGCTGCCTTAAATTTAAGTACTGTAAAATCAACTTACAAGCCTAAGTCATTTCAACTTAAATTACCTTAAACTAACTAAAATAAAAACTAAAAGAAAGAATTTCACATAACTTAGATATATGATATAGCTCAACTTCTTTTAACGAGTTCAGTTAATGTAAAAACATAAAAAGTTGCCATGACTTACTGTTCATATAATTTTTTTACAGAGCATAAATATAAAATGAAGGATATTAAATAAAGAACACGTTTTTGAAAAAGCTCACATACCTAAATGAATTATTCAACACCTCAACAACAAATCTTGTGCAGGCCTTTAAATAAATAAATAAAAAAAGTTTCATTTTAAAATCTTAAAAAAAAAATCATGCTGAAAATTCCTGTGTGAATAAGCTGTGAAATGATTGTTGTTGTCTTCTGCTATGCTAAAAATTCCGTTGCTGAATCCCCTGTGCATCTTTTCCGCTCAGCCCATCAGCTAGACTCCAGACACGGCTCTGGGACAGGACTATGGATTGAAATGCAGGGCTGGTATAAAGGCTGATGCTATGATGGCAGACACAGACACAAGCATGTTAGCAAATGATCGTTCAGGGGCCCGTGGGATGAGATGTGATGTCAGGAACCTGACACTCTCCTGTCCATCAGCTAAAAGCCAGCCTGACTAGACTATATATGTACTTACTGCAATGGGCCATTATGATATACAGTGGGTTCTAAAAGTCCGAGACCCTGAAAATCTGGGATATGTTTTTTTTTTTTTGGTATATTAACTAAAAAAAAATCTAAGTTTCGTATTTGAAAAAAATAACAAATAGAAAATATGACTTAAATGCATGACATATTTTAATAAATTTTTCTTTTTTTCTTTTGTTGCCTTTGACTCTGGATTGAAAAAGCCATTCTTTGTTGCAATGTGTCCTGAGTCCATCACCTGGCCAGATCCTTTAAATCACATTCTGTCACAAAGCCCATTTCTTTCATTTTCTGTTTCCATGCAATGGCCTATCTACCCACATATTGTGTTCTCGGGGGGCGGGGGGTGGGGGGGAAGGCACCTGTCAGCGACTGGAGGTGGAATCTGAGCTTGATGGAGTCTCTGTATAATCCATGTGATGTGACAGTTGAGAGGGGTGGAATATGGTGATTGAACTGCACTGAGCTACGCTGGGGGGGGCTTTGGTCTAATCCAGCCATCGAAGAGCAGAAGAAATGAACACGTTCTGACTGCAGAACGCTCAGCCGAAGAGTGCATTTGTATGTGTATTATTCATGCATGCTCAATGTCAAATGCAAATAAATTCAAATGGACACGCACTGTATTCATAGGTATGGGTATATTGTATGAGGCTAATTCTGGTTTTATTGCACAAAAAAGGGCAAGTGAATAATATGCAACATATAAAGTGGACAGGATTACAAATGACATTCACTAGTCCAGTCTGAAAGAGGCAGAAAGTAACAGTAAAGAAAGTTTGAACATGCCTAGCCATTTTGAATTATTACAATTTTGTAATTTTGTTGTTGTTGTTTTATAATAATAATAGTAATATCCCAAATAATGTACTAAATAATACAATTTAATTATTTGGAATGAACGAACAAACGAAAGAATGAACGAACAGCCAATTGAATGAACGAACAAATAAATAAAAAGTTTGTAAAAAATACAGTGTAGCACTTATTTATATACACAAAATAAATACTGCATACGATCGTCATGTAACTTGATTGGACTATTGTATTTATTTGTTTGTTTGTCTGTTATGGTTATTATTATTAATCATAATTATAATATAATATAATATAATTATTAAAAACATTAAAGATTTCTATATGTCTGAATATTTAAATGATTTAAAACAACACTACGGATCATCATAATTTACATTTTATGTTACTGTATATGTCTGATTATTATTTAAAATATTTCAAATGCTCTATCCAGAAAAAAAATCCAATGTGACCACTGAGACAAAAACAGTCGCATCTGGTCACTCAGTTCTGAAATCACATCTGTGCTGCATTAGAGGCTCCTCGCCTTGAAATCAATCAGTTATACGGCATCTTTACTGACATCCCTGCAGTCCTCCAGAGCCTTCTGTGGTGATAGTGTCATATTTTGTTTTCACAAATATTCATATTTGTGTTGACACTTTTTCCTGCGGGTGAGTGACATGATAAACGAGCTGCCGCTGTAAATGTAGTAAGTATGTTTGTGGGAGGGCAAAAGAAATGAAGCCAATGCACTGAAAGATTTCTTGAAGCTCTGAAGAGAAATGAGAAAACGCTCAGCCTGGCGTGGATTCAGGTGAGTTCTCATCTGCGGGAACGCGCAGGTCCCTTCGTACGGTCTCTGAGGAGATTTTTGAAATGTCAGTCCTGACAACCTCAACAAATGTGGGCATACAAACATATTTTCATGCTTTGGAGAACCCAGGGGGCATAAACCCATTTCAACTTTTTGATCTCAACTGCTGTGAGGAGACTTTGAAATGACCACGATGTAATAATAAATGGTACCTGTGTAGAGCTTTGGGAATATAAAAGCATCTGAATTTGAATCCATGTACCTAATAACATACTTTTTTTTTTCTATACACTATACACTTTACAAACTATACAAACACTTTTCAAACTCTCATTAGTGTTTCATCTGCTAACAATTTTCAAAAAATCTATAGGGGTGTTTCTTTGACTTCATGCACTTTTATGTTCCAAGTATTGTCCATAAAAAGTCCATAAAAAATATGAATGATTCTATATGATAACCTAATCAAGACCAAAACAAACATAAATAATTTAAAAATTCAAAAATTATGACCACCCCCAATCACATTTCTGAGCAGAAATATGAGATGTATATATATAGTTTTATATACAGTATATGCTGAATATGTAATACAGCCTTTTCTGGTTGAATCTATTCTATTCTATTTTGTATATGACACTCACAAGCAACAATGAAGATGGCCATCCAGAATGTCCATTCAAATCACAATCAGCCTTACAGAAAGAAGCTACTTAGGGCACTGATGCAACTGCAGTGGCTAAATCATCTGCTCTCGAGCTGTTTGATTCATCACTGCTCTGCTTGGGGGATGTGGACTCTGCTCGCACCAACAAGCCATGTCAAAACAAAGCCTAAGATATCAGGAAACCATGAAGTGTTATGATATCAGAGCCCACAGACTTGTGGGCACAAGCACATATATTTCTGTTTCTTCAACTACTAACATATTTTAGCTTTTTTCTTTATGCTACATGAAAGTCACATTTTTACCTTAGCCGTCCTCCATTTTCATCAGCAGCTGTATCGTCAACTATGTCTTGCAAGCAATCCCAATGGTCTGTGTTTGGATGTAAGAACATCTGAGCTGCTGAGGACACAGTGGATTACTTTCATTTTTCAATGCAATGCGCCTCAAAATCTACCTAAATACGTGTATCACTCCAGACTCCTTTGTGAATGTCATGTTGTTATAGTGCTTAGCGCTTTAACCGTATTTGTATGCATACATTAAGCATTTTTTAACTAATCGGCGTCACGCTTGTGAGATTAGTTCGCGCTGTTCGTAGCATGAGATTCGTCCATTGATCCGAACCAATGACAGGTCAGCTCGCCGTAAGCTCTGTACAATCGCGCTGTTTCATGCCACTTTCAGTGCATTTGGCTTCCCATATGGTTTTCTCACTCTCAGTCATGTTCTACCGGCTGTTTATTGCTGTAGATATGCAATGCAATCTTCTTCTGGAGACGGGGCGGGAATATGCAGCTCATTTGCATTTAAAGCGATACACTTCAAAACAGATCTTTTTTAGACACACCCCAAAAATGTTATTATAAATGATCTGTGGAGTATTTTGGGGTAAAATTCACAGACACATTCTGGGGACACCCAAGACCAATATTACATCTTGTAAAAAGGGGCATAATAGGTGCCTTTTAAAGCAATAACCGCATACAAAAGTTTACTTAACTAAATGGGTACATTCTACAGACTTCTACTGTTTTATAACTAGTTCTAAAATAAATACTATAACCTAACCCACAACCCAAATCTTACCAGAAAACTTTTAGCATTTTTACTTTTTTTGTTTGTTGTTTTTACACTCACTGGTACAATATATGCTGGTGTATTTTTTCTCAGCTTCGCTTCTCTCATTGTACATATTGTATTTTTTGTAACTGTATTCAATAACACTGATTACGTACTCATGCTGGATACAAATGCAGCCCAAGTCTATTATTTAGCCTGAATTTAAAGCAGCTTTCTGGGTTTTGTAAGCCAACGGCTGGGGTCAAAACGTACAGTTCGTCTCTGGATATATGGGAAAACCAAATTAGCAAAATATATTCTGGAGAGCAGCTTCTGCTGCACCATGTCAGAGGAAATAGCTGACTCATCATTGTAGAATAATTCCTAAATAGAGAAATGACTTAGCTCAGCAGAGCAGCTGTGGGTTTCGGGCCAGTCACCGGATGGCTGGCTGGCTTTACAAAAGATCATTGACACTTCAATCACACTATTTAGAAGGTGCTGAAATGGCCTTGTGCTAATCATAAGCGCACGCTCATGTAAAACTGTAATCGTATGATCAATTTAAGCATAATCCTCGTGCGCTCTGCAAATAGTGGTGCTTCAGAGTACCTGCAAGGGCAAGGAAGAGGACGTCACTCGCCATCTCTGCTCCTCGCACCCACACAGACATGTCATTCGGCCCTGCGGGGAGCTCCGTTCTCAGGCTTGTATTAATTCACTGCACTTAATGTGCGACTGAGCTAAGCATTCAGAGCAATTAGAGCTTGCAGTGTTGTGCAAATTTACTCTCAGGAAGGAAGGACCGTGGGAAGAGACCTTTTAGCGCAAAGGTGTCCTACACACATCAGGACAGCATATCTGATAACTCATCGGTACCCACCCAATTCTAGAATTTTTGTAAAGCGCACATTAAACTCCTGACAAGAAATTTCACGCTTGAACTGCATCTGTCTGCACAAAGGGTAATTTTAAGGAATACCTCACCTGAAAAGAAAATTCTATTTTCATTTACTCATGTTGTTGCAAACCTGTATGACTTTCCTTCTTCTGTTCAGCACAGAAATTGAAATACTGCACTTTTCAAGCAATCACAATGACTGAGGACTGAGGCTTTCAAGTCTTTTCACCCTTCAAAGGGTTTCAAGCACATAGAAGTACCATTAAAAGTGGACAATATGAGTTATTTTCTAAGACTTCTAAGACCATACAATAGCTTTGTGCGAAAAACAGATCCAAATTTAAAACATCTGCCTTAGCTCTGCGGTTTTGTAAACGGGATCAACAATTCATTAAAAATGTTCAACTCAAAAGAAAGATTGATTCATGAAACAGGCATCACTACTTCTCTCGTGAACATGGCAGAATCAGATGTCAAAATGTAGTCTTAAGTAGCACATGTATATTTGTAGCAATAGCCAACAACACATTGTATGGGTCAAAATTATCGATTTTTCTTTTATGCCACGAAGATATTTTGTAAACTTCCTACCGTAAACTTAATTTTCGATTAGTAATATGCATTGCTAAGAACTTAATTCAACAATTAAGTTCTTAGCAATGCAGAACAACTTTTAAACAACTTTTCGATTTTCAGCGATTTTATCAAAATTTTGATTTGTTTGCACCCCCATATTCCAGATTTTCAAATAGTTCGGCCAAATATTGTCCTATCTTAACATCATTCACAGAATTTCATTTCTGGGTGAACTACTCCATAAAGCACTTCCCTCAGTGTTCGCTTTTCTTAACCAAGGAAGTAGCAGTGGTTTGGTGCTGGAAAGCTTTAACCCATCTTCAATCCGAAAACACTAGAAATCCTGATCCTGCTACAACAGCTGTTAATTAGCACACTTAATTACAAGCTTAGCCCTGTCTGACAGGAATGTGATCCATCCAGCGCTAAAGTAATTAAACGATACAGCAACGATTCACTGGTGCCTCCTGGACTGTGGAGAGAAGCCAATGTTAAAAAGCTTCCCTTTCCGGAAGCTTTGCATTTAGTCTGTTCATTATTCTCTCCCAGAGCAGTGAACGAATGACACATTTGGAAAAATTTCGATTTAAATAATACGGCTTGGAAAATGCTGCATCATTCTAATAAGGAAACACTTCTAACACGCAGCCCTTTTGTGAAGTACTTCAAAATGACCGGCTATTAAATTGCCTGTTGCTGTTAAGGTCAGTCTATAAAATTATATGACAGCTTTTGATGTCTATAACAATGGACTGAGTATCTAATGTCATTGCCATCCAGACGAGACCACATTATAAGTCTATTACCCAACAAGACACAAAATGGACAGTAAGCCACAGCCATCTAAGATCGGAAACTAAATTGATTGTTGGGTAATCCATCACGGCCCATTTAACAGCTAACTGGCCACATTCGCTCATTATGACTGCAGATTCAATGGTCTTTAGTCAATAGATCTCCAAAATAGTGTTCTTCATTTCCGCAAGCGAGTTGAGAATGAATCTTTGAAAAGAGTTGCAGGAATTCGATATACATTTTTGATGACAATAGAAGGGAAAGAATAGAAAATCTCTCTCTGCTTTCCTTGAAAGTACTCACTGGAAAAATCCCACAAATACGGTGTCGTAATCTAATCACGCCTAGCCAGCCATTCATCCTGCCATGATCCTGCACATCGCCTGAGATACCCAGAAGTGGGGCGGATGCAGGTTGAACCATTGAAAGGTCACTGCACTGACTTGGAGGGTAATGAGGCACAAGGAAATGGGGGCAGCCAAGAATTTTCATTCCCCAAAAGACACATGATAGATAGTTACATGTGGATGCACCACACACAGGACCTTGAGTTTGACACGAGGCTTCTTTGACCCCATTAGATCACTATGTGTTAATCATAAGCCCACACAGAGACATAAACACACATAATGGCTACAAACATGAGATTATACTTAAGCAATCACACAAGCAAGAGTGCACAGCACAAGGCCGCAAGCCATTGGAAGATTGAACATCTGGCCAGCTGTTTGGGATGGGATAGGATTTATTTATAGCAAAAGATTTGAACCACAAAACAAAAAAAATTATGTATATTTTTATAACATTTTAATTACATTTTTAACGAAATGTAAAACAATTAAACAGAGATTAAACAATGAAAAATGTGTCTTGTTTTTGAAGGCTGTATTCATTTGATCAAATACAGTAAAAAAAAGTAATAGTGTGAAATGTTACAATTCAAAATAACTTTACATTTTATATTTTTATTTCTTCTTATACTCAGTGTTAAATTTGTTTGTGCTGCAGAAATTGTTGTGAATATAATGTACACACATATATAAGATAAAAAAGATAAAGATATATAGATGATATATATCTAGATAGGTAGATGACTCAGGAAAAGAGACTCAACAAAATACTATTTTAATTCTTAATGTTTAAAACAAAATCTAGAAAGGTCACTGACCACAGAGAGGACATGACAGAGTCAATAAAAATGAATCAAGCAAATCATCAACAGTAAAGTGCATTGCTTCAAATGTGGCCACAATCTATATTATCACCACCGAAGGCCTCGCAGGCCAGTCTTGCTCCCAACTGCCACAGAGAGTCACCTTCAGCCTCTCAGTCTTCTCCAAGCACTGTGAATCAGTGCAAATTATATATGCATGCTGTTGATTCTGTACCGCTGCTTGCTAATCCTGTTATTCGAGTGCCCTTGATGTGAAGGTATTGACAAAGTGTAAAGCTTGTTATTGGATTTCAGATTTTTTTTCCCCCTTCCTCTCTTATTCCCTCTTGGTCCACCTGCGATTATTTGTTTGTATTGAGAGATGCTTCCTTGGTGGATCCCGGAATGCAACCTTGTAAAATAAATTTGAGACTTTTAGGAAATTTATCGAACTCTGATCTTTGTTTGTGCCAGCAGTCATTACGGCCGGTGTATCACTCCAAATATGCATTAGATTAATGGTGTAGATAAGTTATCAGGATGTGGTAAGTTGATCAGGATGTGGTGCTGTCAGAATGCTAAGGACTGGTTATATGTATGAGCCAGTTTACTACACTTTCGGCTCAAATTTGCCCAGAGAAGTAAGCCAAATAAGACAAAACCTTTTTTGGAGGACATTTGGGATTTTGTAATATTATAAAATAAATAAATAAATAAAATAATAGTACTTTAATAAAATAATAAAACGGCAGGGAATACTAAAAATTAAATCAATGGTTAATGTTTAATCTGTATAATATTTTTTTGACTTTGACCTGCTAGATATTCTGCTGCCCTGAACAAAAGAAGAAAACATTTCAACTAAATGCATTGGTTTTATTATACAAGATAAAAAAAAAAAAAAAAGATTAAATTAAATCAATGGTCTAATTAGGTTAGTTTAGTTTAGATTGTCAGTTGGTTTAGAGTTAAGGGACAGTAAATATCATTAGGTCAGCGTAAAGACTTTTGCACTTAATCTATTACATTTTCTTAAAAGCAGAGTGCACACATCTACATACTCAT
>SCHK01404049.1:931-14086 GCA_004124795.1 Poropuntius huangchuchieni | reverse complement strand
TATTTAGCTATATTAATTTAATGCTGTATATTGAGCGGTGGTTAACGAATGTTAAATCTATACATGAGATCCTAAAGTAGGCCTATTCACACAGGTGGCAAAACAACTCAGCAAAGACATGACACAATATACAAAATACACAACACTACATCTTGATTCTAATCAGGGCAGCAATTTGTTTTATCTCCAGAGATATGTGCCCATCCCAGATAGCACTGTTTATAGTGACAGTTTTAAAAGCCCAGAATGTTACTCATACCTGGCTGGCACTTTACTTACTATCTTTAAACTGTAGATGTTAACTTCGTCTTTTCATCATATTAAAGGAGTCATCGAATGCCCATTTTCCACAAGTTGATATTATTCTTTAAGGTCTTAATGAAAAGTCTATAACATACTTTGATTAAAATTTCTCAATGGTAGTGTAAAGAACACCCTTTTTACCCTCTCTGTTTTCAGCGCTGTTCTAGTCCATGTTGCTTTAAATGCTAATGAGTTCTGCTGACCCCGCCCCTCTCTTCCGTGGGGTGACGAGCAGACTATTAGCACATATTAGGAAAAGTGATTTCCAAAGATTCATAAAAAAAACCTTATACTCACTTCTTCCGTAGATGAAGCTGGATTACGAATGATTTTCACAAACTTAAACACATTTAGGCAGATCAGAGATTGGCGCATTCCCTTAAAAAACGAAAGTAACGTTAATCCTCTGCGTCTTCAGTGACTCATGTCAGGAGTAAATGACGACTGCTATGTTCATTATTACATCCAACAACAAAACATCTCAATCGCTTAATCAGAGACATTCTTGTCTTCCCCTGCATCAGAGTCGATACACTGGCGGACAGCTCTCAGCTTACTCAGGGTGGGTTTAAGGTAAGATGGCCTTGTCAATCAACCATTGTGGGAGGGGCCTGTGCAGAACTACGTCATTCTGACATGAATATCAGAACAGCCTGATTTGAGAAAGTCAAGAGGATTTTAAAATAGGAATTTTAAAAAAAACACTGGGTGGATTTTTATCATTATAGGGTGGATGTGTACACACATTTATGTTCAAAAAACAACAAAAGTCAGGGGGTTTTCTGCATAGAGAATTATGAGGCGGCCGAATTTTGTGCCGCCTCTGGTTGTCGACAAAACTCAGGCAGGCAGGCAGGCAATCACATGCAGTCGTCACTGAACAGCGTCCATTAGAGCTTTTAGTGCACGTTTAGAAAAAATACTGATATTTTTATATACGTTTACTTGATTTGATTAATTTGATTTGATTCATTTCTATTCATTTTCCACTGATTTACGCAATCTGATGTGTATTAACTCAAATTATGCGATCATATCTCTGTATGAATGAATGAATGGCGGAGATGGGAGTTTTGTTCACTACACACACACACACTGAAGAGTGTGACGCTTGCGGTGTTTTCAACGTCTGTTATCTCTCTAAATGAGGACATAATCACATGAACAACATCTCCAGAACTGCTCTGAGAGTCACTTCATGAGCATTTTACCGTTTAATTTGAGTAAAACTAGCATCATATCATATACACACAAGACTGTAAAGGTTTTCACGGCAACCCGTCAAAATAAAAGTTCAATTTAAATTGAAGACACTGAGGCAGAAATATATTACTATTGTTCAGCTGAATGAACTGCTACTACTAGGCTACTATTAAAATAATTAAAACTTTGTTTTTAAAGTAATGATCACACAACATTTCTTCCATTTTTTTTTATTTTAATAGTAAACCCCCTCTGTTTGCCAAAAATAAATAAAAGTTTGATTTTCAATCATTTAAAGATAAATAAAATTAAACTTTTATGCCTTCATTTGATAACCAGATACAGAACACAGAATGTTTGAGAAGAATTTAAGGCTATTTTAAGAATAAATTTGAATAAAGTTGTGTTTATGCATTCAAATAATTAGACATGCTACAGCACAGAATTTGGTACCAATAAAACATATGGTGAAAGAAAATAAAACATCCACTTATGAAAATTGTGTGTTTAAGAACCTAATGTTATGTTTATGTTCACCAATACTACAAAAGGGCCCTTTATCTGATATGTTGTATTTAATTTTATGTTCATTTTCTACAATCATATAATTATTATACCACCTAAAATATAGTGTGTGAAACAAGTGTTTGTTTCAGCCGGTTGAAGGGAAGGTACATTGTGTGCACATGATCAGGACGGTACCCCCTTCACCTCATTCTGAGACAGGAAAAACCCTGAAAGTGAATTTTGCATCCGATGACCCCTTTAACAGAAATGCAGAGTCCACACCTGTATCGTAAAGTGTTCTGTATCATGAGAACAAAAAATCTAAAAGATGAAGAAATGCCTAGTAATTTTTTTTTTACATTTTCAAATACAGAAGAAAGAACACTACAAATAAAACATTCAAACTAAACACAAAGTGCTGCATCATGAGAATCGTGATCAGCCTCTCTAGTATGTAATTAACCTAAACTGGAAAGTATTAATCAGCAGTGCATAAAAAAAGCTTTATGGCCTCCCTTCCAATCTAAGACCATTTCAGGGTCTTGAACTTATTTGCAGCTTAGAGTACCGTCGTGTGCACAGAGCAACTGCATGGCTTTCCGCCAGTGATTGTCAATCTGCTAATGCTCCTCGATTACCAATGTCCTCTCAAATAAGACAAACTGGATCACGGAGAATCAATCCATGCAACATTAGCAGATAGGCTCGACAACACATTGGACAGAGGGGAAGGTGAATGCACGAGTGTGTGAGTAGAGGTGAATGGCTCCTGATTCATCAGATTCTCTACTTTATGCCAGGTGAATTTCTCAATTTCACAGTCAGCGAAAATGTCAGTGGGTGTTACACCCCTCATCCTTCTGCGCTATGGTCCAGTCATCAGACAGCGGATAATATCTTGTGAGTATGAGGGAAGGTAGCTTTAAATTTCCTCAAGTGTTTGGAATTATATTTGAACAACAATGATACCTAAAATGAAAACAAAAAGTTTAAAATGAGCCAGGTTCACCAGCTTCTTTAATCCACACTTAGAAACACTAAAATGTATAAAGTAAGTGGCTTTATTTAAAAGTATATTTGTCAAAACAGAAGGTTGTTCTGTGAAAACGGAGCCAAAAGTTGGTAACAGTGTATACACACACCTCACCCGATTCACTGAGAAATAAAACAAAACAAGACACTAGCATGATCACTATCATATAAGTGTGCCGATCTTTAACTGTGGGATCCTCTATCATCCACCTATTTTCATACATTGTTATATAATGTAGCACTTCATAGAAACAGAGCCACTGACTGCCTTCTCACTGTGCAGGACAATTTTACACTTCTGACACAGCAATTTTCCCTATAGCAAGCTATCCTACTTGCACACATTTGAATAATTCAGAAGTGTGATAAGAGGGAAAATTTTCCGCAATTGGTTACAGTGTACAAGCTAAAACATTGCCTGGTATCTCAGAAATGTGCCGTCACCTGCCATGGTTTCACCTGATGGGAAGATACGGAAAGACAAATTTGTTTCGCTTTGTGTTTTGTGTCACAATGTGTTTTTGATTTGGCTACACTTAATTACTTCCTAAGACGCTGAAACACTTAATTAATGTTGACATGCTTTGAATTAGCATAAACAGGCAGATACACTTGCACGACAAAACAGCCCTCTGGACAGGGAGACATTAGCTTTGCTTTTTCTCTCTTTTACTTTGATTGTCAGGAGGGGGAGTCAAGCCGACAGGCCCGGAGGGAGAACGCCTGACAAGAGGAGAGAAGTACTTGCCATTTCAAAGCTCGCCGTGTTATCCTGTTGTTTTTAGGCAGCAACTTTCTGCCTAGATTAAGGAATAACATTCCACAAAACAACTAGTTCAGTGAACTTTATGTAATTGTTTATGGGTAGAGTAGCTTTATTAGCGATAAAAAAACAATCAAAACAAACCTTTCATCTGAAGATATGTACTAGATATATGGTTGAAGGATCTAAAGATACAAAACCAAGAAATACAAAATGAAGATTATTTTCATGTTATGTCAAATAACCACTAAATGACAGATTTAAAATTACATATTTTGAATTTTTCATTTAATTTAAAATAATGTTATACAGACCTTTAAGTGTGTGTGTTATATGATGACAAGGGTCATGTAAAAATAGAGGAAATTCCACTTTCCTTCTTGTGGCCACTACTGCCACTGCAAACATCATTTTGATTGACACATAGGTTAGCACTATAAAAATAATAACAAATTCTTTGCACCTTAAGGGAAAAGCCTGTGAAGATGGGCTCTCGGTGCTTTTAGGTTACTAGAATTTGTCACAATGGCAATCCGAGTGTCTCTGAACACCTCCATGAGGTTAGCAGAGTTAGCCATGTGTTTCTGACTGCCACGCATGCCCTTTTTTGGGCTTAAAAGAGTGTGTTCTTTTTCAAGAGCCCAGGAGCAATTCCATCTAATCTACTTCCCTCATCTACATCCTCAGCAGTTCAGCTAAAAATAGACTCAGACTAATCTCGAGATAAAATGTGTACACTTTGGTAATATTCTGGGTTCAATCAGTACTACGTGTCTGCTCCAATACGGTTTATAATGAAGAACATACAATAGAAAGCAATGCAGCGTGACATTATCCGTTGTGGACAATAATTCGCCTGGACTAGATGGATAAGAGAATGTGTAATAAATACACTGCTTAAAAATATCTTATTGTTGTATTGGTATGAATCTATTCTTTTTTTTTTTTAAGTTTGTTAAAATGTCAATTACTACTTTATGAATCTGCTTATCCAGCAGGATGCTGCTGATGTTCAGCCGAAGTCAAACTTGCGTTTTAATCCTACTATTAGGTTTAGGGCAGTAGCGCTTCTTTTTGCAGTCAGGTCCTCTGAATCCGCAACTAATACATTCCTCAGTTTAAACCTTTTATCGCTGTTTCAATAACGACAGGTGTGGGAGTCCTCATTAAACGCAACTTCCTCATGAATAATTTTAATAAGCTAATGTTAAAGCCATTTCGCCCCTAAAGGCAAAGCCTGTCACAAGCCTTCAATTGGTTACTTATCAAAAAACGCCTTTTACAGTTAAATCCTCAGCGCACACACGGTTGTTAATAGCTATGTTGCATTTCGCCCTCAAAACATTTCATGTCACAGTATGAAAACATAATATTAAAGCCTCTCAGGCTGTTCATGCAAAGTATTGATTCTGTTTCCTTAATATCTGAAGATGTAGCAAGCATGCATCAATACCTGCCTTATGCATACAAGGCACATACTAATGTATGTGACATAAATTCTTACAAATGTTTTTCCCAAGAGCTTGCCGTTGTTGTAAGAGTACAATACTTGGCTTAAAGCAGAAGGCTAAAACTGCAGAGGCAGATTGATTTCACAACCCTTTCAATGCTGAGGCCTCATTGATCTGGCTTTCCTCAGCGCTTGACAGGGACCCCTGATGACAAATCTAAAATTTCCACCTCCTGTAATGAAGGGGATTGAGCTTTGTGTCAATTGCGAACAGCAACATAGTTTCCGGCCATGTCCATTTCTCAAAACAGGAGTGTCAGGAAATGAAAACTGTTTCAGCAAGAAGGGCAATCTATTTAACTGCTTATAAGATACCTTCAAAACGACAGCGACAAAATCAGATTAAATGAACTCGCCTGTCTTTCTGGCAAAGCGTGCAGCCACAGCCAATTCATTCATTTTGGGGGATTGAACTCACTGCAGATTCTAACAACATGACACCGAGATAAAATCATACTTGTTAGAGGAAATCCTCGATTCCAAGATTTATGTTTGATGCACAGAAAGGTACACGAACAGCTCTTTGAGGTGATGCAGAGAAATGCTTTTGAGCTTACAAACTGTGTTCGATTTAAAACATTTGCAGAGGTCAACATTTGCCAATAATATGAACCAACTGCTATTCATAGATTTTACGTGACGTCACAGCCTTATGGGAATGCCCACCTGGAGGGCAAAACAAGGCTTTCTTCCACTGCCAGCCAGTTTGTACTAAGTGCTGATGTACTAAGACAGTGGTATTAAACAGCATACATGTTATTGATTATGCCCACTATTTACAGGAAAGCAGATGCACCGAGAATATAAATGCAACATGCCAAATTCAAAATAGAAAACCATTTAAAGAAAATTCTTAATGTGGTATTGATATTGGAGGACCAAACTTAAAATACACTTTATTGATAAAACATGTACAGGCAAGCAGATGGACCCAGAATATCAACCAACACACAAAGTTTCATGTTCAGCGTTTTCCCTTAGAAAACCCTTATAGAAAGAAAATGCTTAACATGCATGCTGCATTCATATTCTGGGCTCGTCTGCATGCCTGTATGTAGTAGGCTTTATAAATTAATTTTATACAGAATATCACTTAATAAGTGTTTTAGAATGTCCTGCTGTTTTGGTGACTGAAATACCATGGCAGGTAATGTATATGGATATCAAGTGGCTTAAACTTGCAGTTTGTTCATATACCTTTGTTTTTCTTCTTTTGAGAGGTGGTCTAAATATTTGTGGCTTGAAACAGATGGAAAATTGACAGGCCTGAGCTGCGGTTCTATGGATGTTCAACCCTCTGGGTTGCTGTGCCAGTCATGTGACTGAAAATTAAGAAGAAAGACTGCAGAGACATTAGAGGGTAGCACTACTCACCAGTTGGAGCCAGAAGCCTTGGGGGTGGTGGAGGAGGGGGTGGAGGGGGTAAGGGTGGGTAGGGCCTACACTGGCATGGCAACTGGCAGCTCCCTTCCAGCGGTGCCACTGTGGTTCGGGAGCATGATTTCTGAAGCTCCCCTCTCGCAAACTAGGGAGAAGAACAGAGCACAACTTAGATTTCGGTTTTGTCACTTTCATCATCATGCCATGTGTCGCACAGCAAAAACTGCAATAGTAAAATGAGACTTTTCGCAATAGCCCTTAGAATTTACAATGAAGAGAACATCATAACACCACAAGCACTCTCTCGTATTTTCTCTCCGCATGCTGGCGAATGGGAGCTCCCTCCCACTAAAGTGGAGACTGAAGGGTGTGTGGAGGCTGAGGTCTCTCAAAGAGAGCACCCACCCACACCGCAGAGCCTCGGACCCCCAGAAGAGTGGGAGTAACGAGGGGTGAACCCTGACACTGCCACCCCCTAATAGGCCATCCAGGAAACACTTCTCCTAGTCTTGTGAGTGCTGTTGCCACGGGGGACAGTAGTAAAGGACCAAAAGCCATGTCTCCAGAACTGAACACTGTTCAGTATCTATGACTTTAGCTGGTGCTGGAACCAAGAGGAGGGGATGCTCTTTAAATAAAATGTAGCTCATACTAGTGCACTAGACTAGTTAGTAATAAATACTACTATTATAGAAATGCTAGATGTGTAAAGTCAAAATATTACACACAAATGTCCATGGATATTTTACTTTAAGTGTATTAAAGTGAAATCTACCGAAACTGCTATCTAAATCTAAACATACTGATTAAACTAAAAATAATACAAATGCCGTTTATGATTTAATAGTTGCCAACTGTATCTGACAGCGTAAAGGTATCCAAATCCATAAGCAGATATCTAAATTACTAGATGTATTGATAAATCTCAGCGCAGTAGAGAATCACACAGTGACCGTTATGCACGTGCGCATCCGCGACGCTCAGTTATTGAACCTGACAACGAATTATTATAAACGACTGAACTGCTCAGTCCAACTTACCTGAAATAACGGAAGAAATAGTGAGAGAAAACAGTGACTTAACAAAAACGGCAAAAAACCCAAACTGAGCGGCAATAAATTTCGGATAAACATTCCTCTTCTGTCTCTTCACAGTCCACCTGGCGAGGACGCGAGTCTGAGGCGCATAAAAGTCATTTATTATCCGCTTCTCAAGGCTTACCAACGATGTTTTCCCCGAGTTTGAGCAGACACGGTCTCTGAAACATTCTCGTCCAATTAAAGCAACAATAATTGGTGACATGGAAGGGTTTGAAGCGACATAGGAAGGACGCTAGCGCTGCTTCTGAGGAAAGTTGTTGATCCTCCGCGCGCTGCTGTGGCGCGTGCCGTATCCACAGCACAAGAGTTCCAAAGCAAAGTTCTCTCCGCGCGCGATTCTGTGTGAGCCGAGCGCTGAATCGGGATTCATTTCTTGCCAGGCATGATAAGAAGATGTCAGTTTAGTTCCTGACACTCAAAACGCCACGGAGAACCCACGCTGACTCGGTTAATCGCTCGAACGCCGGTGCTCAAGTAGGTCCCAAAACTGTAGACTGGGGATTCACCTCTTCATTACTTGTACAGCACCACCTGACGTGAAAGCGTCCAGTGAGAGACGCGCGCAAAGATAACGCACTATTATTAATGTGCTAGCCATTTACATTAGCGACGTAGTCACACGTTTTCTATCGCTTCCGGATTGAGATAAAGCGATGTATTTAACGAGGACCCTTAGGGTTACGTTTGCTCAGGTCACGGCGTCAGACAGTGAGCATGTATTCGGGGCGAGTTGGATGTACTCTGCAGAGTAGACAGACACGGAGCACATGAGGCAGTGAGGGAGAGAGCCGAGGGGGAGGGGGGCAGTTTGCCATCCACAGCTTTTGTTTAGGTGGCAGAATTTTAATTTTAGCTTGCGTGGTAAATTAAAGGACGTTTTCTGTGGATGTATTACCATCCACATGGGATTTGATTAACAGCAGGAAAATATTTTTTAATTAAGAGACTTCAATAAATGATCCAAATGCGTAGTTAGTCTAATTCCGAAATAGGACATGGAATGCCAGAATAAAGCAATTGTAACTGGCAGTAAAAGTGCTAAAGGACTGGAGCAAAGTGCAGTAAAATCTCGAACAGGTAGTGCAGGTGCCAGTCTATAAACAGTTCTAGTCCAGGTAGGCTTGTGAATGATGATTTTTGGTTGATGGAGCGAAAACGTGGGTATTTTCAAATTACTGTATGACAAAACATAACTACCTACAGTTTAATCCAGTTAAAAGCGGTGTGCTCACTGATATTACATATTCAAAGTTTTTGTGTTTGAAGCTTTAGATCATGGAGGCTATACTCCATACTATTCTGTTAGTTCAACACTTCTGTTAGTTTATATTTACATTTAGTCATTTAGCAGAAGCTTTTAACCAAAGCGACTTACAAATGATGACAACAGAAGCAATCAAAACCAACAAAAGAGCAATAATATTCAAATGAAATGACATGTCTCAGTTATATTTATATGTGCGTTTTCATTTTTGTATATTTTCTGTTTATTTGAAACTACAGAAACAAGCCTATTGCTCAGTCAGAAGAGTGTATTTTGTACCTGGATGATAATCATAAATATGTATGTATAAACAATTATTATAATACCATATATAAGGTTATGGACAGTGCTGTACATTATAGACAGTAAAGTACAGTATTTTATGTAGGATAGTATTGAACAGACAATGTGTATATCCTTTGTAGGCTTTTTCATTCATGAAAAATTAAATATGGCATCAACCCTGCTTAAGATCCATATATCTAGTAAGGATTTAAATAGAAACAGAAAGGCATGACGAATGTTGGTTATATATAGACACGTTATCAGCAAGATCTTTTTTGTAATCTGAAATATGATTTAAGTTTAATTCCTTCTCCCACCTCTTCCTCTACCAAACTGCGGTGCGTGGTGACAGCTTACACTTTTGCACTAATACCCCCTCCTTCTTCAGATTTAATTAGGCTGAGAAGCCCTCTGATGTGATCATCCTAAATGAGGTTGCTCCACTAAATCACCAAAGCAATAAATTCCACCCAGAATAAATTGAATCTTAATTTATAGGTCTTGTTTTATGGACTGAGTCAGAGTCTGCCAGCACCTCAGACACCATGTCTCCAATGTGTTGCTTCTGTTTAATTACAGCTCTTAAATATGAACCGACGGATGTTTAGATTTATTCCCTTGGTAAACACCACCAGGATTATTTATTGCAGTTTAAACACAACTTTATCTAACAATCTGAAAGTAATTACGGTAATGTAAAATATTATTTAGTCAATACTTCATATTAAAACCCACCTCCCTGGGTTTACGTTTCATAAACGATCTGAAAACCGGTGCAAAGCTATTAGAAATGCAGGCACCATACCTACGCACCTGAGTGCTGGACAAATGTAGTCAATACGGAATCAATGTGAGTGCTTGGTTTTAGTGATAGGCTCTAGTCCAAGTTAATGCCATTTCATTAGTTGAGACATGGCGTACTGCAGAGTAGATTAGAAATAGGAAGAGGGGTCGTCGAACAGGGAGGGCTGTATTCAGACAATAGCTGATCCTACAGCTTGATGCCAGGAAGTCCTGCTTGGTCTGCAGCAGTCCTCTCCCCTGCTTGCTGACCAACCCTAAAGGGTGCCGTAATCTAGTTAAAAAAGAGATTGATGGCTCTGTGTACATTAAGGTAGATCTGTCCGATTGTTCATCCAATTGAGTCCAGGCCATTAGGCCCGTGTTCAATCAAGATGAGCTCACGCTGCTTCTTTTCCTTCCTCTCTGTCTTTTCGATTTGTGTTCCTTATCTCCTGGACTTGAATTCTTTATTTATTCTTCCTCACCTGAAGAAACCCCTAGTCTATTCTGGGCTTTTTTTCTGCTGAAGATGGAATTGAATTGTGAATCAAACTGGCTGCAGTAGGTATTCTCTTTGGCAGATTCAATAAGGATTGAGGGAACTTTGCACCTTAAAAACCCTATAGTTCTCGAGTTGGCGCCAGCTTCATGGCAATAAAGTAGTTTTGCAGACGACCCAAATGCTCTCGCTACACAGAATGTCAATGGTCTTGCTATAAAAGAGATCAAGAAGACCTCTGGGATTTAATACTTTGGAAATTTTATGGCGTACTCAAACGAGATGTTAGCATAACACAATCTAATATGATCATAAGTAAGAGTTTAAGCACTCAGTCTTTGACCTATTTTGGGGTCTCTACAGCATGAAGACAAAAGGCACCAAAAGAAATAGTATGTTAATATTTTATGCTCATATATTCATATTTTATTGATCCTAAGGTAGCAATCCTTAGGAAGTAGTTTTCTTTTGGTCTTTCAGAGGCCATTGCCTTCTTACTGTAATTTATATCTCTGTGCATGTTTTGACAAATATTTGTTGACAAATTGTATTGTAGCTAGATTTTGCTTGTCACACAATCAATAATTCAATCATATTTTATCAGAGTTTTGGAAAGCCAAAATTGACTTTCACAATGAAAGTGATAATAGTTAAAGCCTTTGCTGTTGTCACAGACAAAATATTCATGTTTAATTCTAAGAATTAATGTGGTTCCATCCGTCTTCTGAAAAGTAATTAAAATGAGGACGATCTTGCAAAGCTACAGTCATTCAAAAGTACATTTGCAATTATCTTCATTTCTAAATAGAATTGGTCACTCATGCAGAAATGCTATACAATGAAAAATTAAGCAATTCAAAAGTGTGCTTGAAAACATTATTGATGATAAGCCACATGAAGTTGTTCTTTCATTAAACACAATTCTAACATTCAGACATCTACAAAAAGTCAGCATGTTATAATTTTGACGTTGACTTGCCATGAACTGCTAAAATAAATCCTTGTTCATTTTAATTCGACCACAACTTTACTTCATGCATACTTTAAGCTTAATATGCAATTATTCAGATAAGTTGCAAAAAAAATATTGACTTAGAAGATTCTACTCTAACTGTTGCTCCATCTTGACAGTAACTGAAAAGAAAAAAAAAAGAAAAGCAGTAAAGGAAATAAAGACATTACGCTAATTCCCAGTATAGCACCCCTTGTGGTAATGCTGAGAATACAACACATACTTGAGCTCTGAAAATGTTTTGACCTATAATCGATTAATTTATTTGTATTCATTCTACATTGTAATTTTCAATGCCAGGCTTTAGGAACACTAAGGCGTTTTCATATCTGGATCAGTTGGAGTGTTTGTTTTACAACCTGGCATGTTTTCTCCCATAGTTTGGCATATATGAATGCACACTTGCACTCAAATCAGTGCGGGATTGCCTAAATCTTAACTCAGCCCAACTGAAAACAAACTTGTTTGCTTGTGATGATGAGTAAGCCGTCCGACCCAAAAGATCAACAAACCAACCTGCATCATAATTCATAATGGGAAATCCTTTTCGTAAAAGCAGCATTGTCTGATTACTTAATATTTCACAAACAAAACAATTGATCTACAGATCTGAATGATATGATCATTCATCAATATTTAATGTAAAAATCCATGTATATGGATAAATAACTTGTGTGTAAGNNNNTGATTACTTAATATTTCACAAACAAAACAATTGATCTACAGGTCTGAATGATATGATCATTCATCAATATTTGATGTAAAAATCCATGTATATGGATAAATAACTTGTGTGTAAAAGATTGTGGCCTTTAGATGAATCAAACAATAACAGCCTACCTCTTACTCTTGTCTTTCAGATAAGACTTCCACACCACTGCATTACTCCATGTCAGCTTTAATAACATGTTGCAGAACATTTCTTTGTGCTTGCATGGTCTCTCCATGATGTAATGCTCTATCGAAGCCTGTGGAGAGCACTTGGATATAATGCAGCTGAAGCACAGTGCCCAACCTTGCACGAGTCCTGGGGGGGTTGCATGGGTAGACTGTGTCCTGAGATGGAGGGAGCAGTGGTGATAGATGATGTTGTGACAGCCGTTCGTTTCTTGCTGAGTTTTTTCCGCCCCAGGTCAAGGAGTGAAGTGGAGTGGAGTCAGCACAGCCATGGCGCTGTGATTTAAGGCCTGTGCTTCAACAGTAAATCGATCTGAGTGGAAGAGCCTGAGTGGCCAGCAGCAGAGAAGCAAATCCAGCAAGGTATCCCTCAGCTCCCAGGGAGCACATTGCACTTTCTGACAGGATAGGCGTAGCGCTGCCAAAAGCCTCTGCAAGCTCATGCAGTCCCTAAAGTAAATCGCTACACAGCATGTCTGTTCTGTAATATAATGGATAACAATTATTGTGCTTTCCTGTGCAACATGTAACTTTGCCAGAATCATTTTTTTACTCAAGCATTTTAAATGGACAGCTGTACCACCTGAGCCTTTTTAAAGACTTTTTTTTTAAACAAG
>SCHK01404040.1:0-10511 GCA_004124795.1 Poropuntius huangchuchieni | reverse complement strand
TGAACGATTACATAATTGTGGCATCTGTAATTGTAATTGCATTTAGAAAATCGATTAATTGTGCAGCCCTAAATGCTTACACTTAAATCACCTATAAAATGTCAGAAATGCTCACTCAGATGATACTGAAAGACCAGAAATAAAAAAGTTCTCACAATATTCTTCTGGTATGCTCATTTTATTAGCAAAATACCCGCCACTCACTGCTGTGTCCAGGTCAGCATTCCATCACCAGTTTATAACGCAACTCATGCCACAGGAAAGCAATTGACAGAAAATGCTGAATCTTTGTAAAATGTAATCTGAAGATGTACAAAGTAACATTTATATTTAGCAACGTTATTGAAGTGAACAGCAGGAACAACAACAGAGTGCTTCAGTAGTGGCGTCAAAACCTGGAAGACTATTCACTGCTGGATACCTCAAATTTTTCAATTCATGAGTAAAATAAAGTTTGTGCCTGGTAAACATAAAATGATGATACATTGAAGTTTTGTATATACCAAAAAAAGCTATTTTGAAGCAGTTATGTTCATTTTTTAAAAACCTAGGCTTCTAAGAAGTATTTAGAAGATTTACCTTCTAGAACAAAATGCTCAAGTATCGTCAAGTTATGTTTACCACAGGCTTTATTTTACTCGTGAATTTAAAAACAACCCCATAGGAAAATCTTGAGTAAACCAGAAGTGAATTAGTCTTCTGGTTTTTAACGCCAAGACTGCAGCGCTCTTTGGAGTACAACATGGATACATATATATATATATATATATATATATGTGGGTATAATATGCGTCACTTGACAAAACGTGTTATTTTCGAATACCACTTTCAGTCCACACTACAAAGTGAAAACTATTTTAAAATATATCCAAAGCATCCTAAAAAGCTCAGTTTTCACTAAACAAACTGACACAGTTTCAGTGTGAACAAAAGGCAAAATGTGGCGAAAACATGAATTTTCAAATGTATCCCGACATAGCCACAGACATTCAGCCCAAAACTGCCAAAAGTGGCACTCTGTCGTTATGTTACAGCAATTATATGAACAAACGGCTGTAAACTCTATCTACAGGAGTTGTGTTACTCATAATGAGTGCTCCATGCATTTCTATATATGTCTGTGTTTGCCCAAATCACTATCAGCCTAGTTTTTTTTCATCGTCTCTATGGAGCTCAAGGTGTGGCACTATCATAAGTATGACAGCACATAGTTACGTTGCCAACTTAACAGACACATGTCACACTATAGCAGAAAGACAAACACATAGTTGCGAGGGAAAACAGGGAGGTGAGGGCACAACAATCCTGACAAACACATAAATCACGCCGCTGGAATATATATACACATGCTCTCTTCCTCTTTCACATATACATGCAGACTCGCAAAGGATCAACAATCTGCACGAGGTGAATGAGGGGGCAGAGGGAGGCCAGTGAAACACGATCCGCTTCAATCTTCTGGTTACAGTGCTGCTGTTGTAATATGAAATGGCTTTTTGGGGAGACGCAGGGGTCACGGTCAGACCCTGGGGATATTTCCACTGCACCTGTGCCACTCTATACAGTCGCTGACACTTCATACACTTATGGCACACAGTACCACACGTGCATTTAATATACCGAAGCATTCTTGGTAAGCCTTTCTGGGAAAAGAGGGGTTTGCGCATTTCTGTTGACTGCGTGTAGACTGCACAAGGAATTGTGAAACTAACCGAATGTATACTGCGCAAGGAAATATGAAGTAAAATTAGGTCATCTGTTGGCAGGCTTACAGAACTGTTTGATACTGATATTCTGACACCATCTGTGAGCAACGCAGTCAAGAAATATGATCTTTTTCTCTGTACATCAGGCATATGTTATGATCATGCCATCTGAGAGGCTTTTATAGCCGAAGGGAATAAAAGAAAGGAGAACAGTGATTTGAGCCCTCAGATGTGACTCACAGCAAATGACCAATTTATCATGGATGCATGTCATCCAAACTGTAAACAGCGAATGTTTAACATTAGTCACACTAATAACACATGGCTTGATAGAACAGTGATACATAACTTTGATTTTATTGTACAGGCTTATGATGTGATGTGGGGGAACTGTGGTAAAAAAATGTATTATGTTTTTGAAACAAGTCTGCTTTTTGTTTGCCAAGGCTGCATTAACTTGACCACAAATGCAGTAATGTTGTGAAATATTATTACAATTTAAAATAACCATTTTCTATGTTAATATATTTTAAAATGTCATTTATTACTGTGTTGGCAAAGCTGAATTTTCAGCTGCAGTCTTCAATTGCTTCTCAAGAACCATTTTTTATTATCAATGCTGAAAACAGTCGCGGTGCTTAATATTTTTGTGGAATATTAATATTTTTTTCAGGATTCTTTGATGAATAGAAAGTTCAAAAGAACAAGATTTATTTGAAATAAGAATCAAATGTCTTTACCTGATCAATTTAATGTGCCCTTGCCGAAAATCTTTTGTGTAACTCTCCCACACTAAAGAGGTAACCAAGGTCTAGTATTAGCAGTTTCAACAACCCCTGAAAAGGGTGTCAAAATAGCCCCGTTCGGTGGGGCCAGTTTTGTTGCTATCATCCATCACACAGTCTGTTCACACTTCTTACATCTGGAAAATGTTTAGGAACCATTCATGCCAAAATACTTCACATCACTAAACTGTTTCTTCAAGCAAGCCGCCAAACTACATCCTGTCTGTATTCCCCAGCCCCTCTTACTTTCAGCGGTTTAATATGAAATACAACAGAACGAGACTTTACACTTTCAACAGACTCACATCTAGGGATGTAACCAGACACACAAGCCATTTATGACATGCACCCTTAAAGAGACAGTGCTCTTCAAATGATAGTAGGCTGAAAACACTGCAATACTATGTCATTGTCCCTTTAAATTAGTATTTCATGATCATCTTTAGATCTTTAAAAAAAACTGACACAAATCCCCAACATTAAATAACCATAAACAGCCAAGAAATAATATCGTTCATCCCTACCTACAGCCCACACTGGGGGTCATTTTTAATCATCAGTGTTTCATATTGGATTTCATATCGTAGGTCTGAGAATACAGCACTTTAATGTCCCTTTCTCTCTCTTGTTCTTGTTTTTTTATTGGTTGCTTAATTATACAGGGCTCTGGGCAAAGCGAAAATTTACTTTAATATTGGCTCATTATGCCCACAGGTCCAAACATATTTAAATAATCCAACTGCAAGACAATAAGCACATTATGTAGCTGCAAATGCACACAAACGCATTCGAACATGGCATATATTAGTAACATGATTAATGAGCAGGCATGAGGGGAAGCAACTAATGAAGATCAATGTAAAACACCTGATGTACAGGAAACAAAGAAGCACAAACTTCTGCTGTTTTATGCTATTTGAATTTTTTTTGCAGAACTCAAAATTCTCTCTGCAACCACTTCCTTCCTCCAGTGACACAGTCAAACTGTTTTCTGCTGTACTAACACTGATGCCAACTCTCAACGAGTGAGTGCTACAATATGAGATCGAACAAAACATAGATCTCCAAGAAAAAGTTACATGAATCTTACATGAAAATAAGGTTGTGAAATTAAATCTGAAACCTTTTAACAAAATGAATTGACTACCATAACCTCACATATTTTAGATCTACTGTATAAAGAGAACCGTAGTTTCCGGAACAGGGTAAAACCTCAGGATGTTTTTCTGTTACAAAGATTACATCTAGAAAAGAAAGTCAGTCATTCTTAATTATTAAATGTCTGAGAAATATAAGAAATCCTTAATTGGAACATATTTATTTGTGTTTAAAATTTAGATACCAGCTTGGATTTGTGATTTTGTCCTGAATATGGTCAGGGTTCTGTTACTTCATTGTTCTTTACCACTAGTGATATCTCATAAAACACAGCGGACTCACGTCTTTGATGTTTCATAATAGCCTAATAACATCTCATGACTGACAGATTACAGTTTACGGTGCATTTATCTCCACCACGTTAACAACTACCTTCATCATGTTTTCATAAACTTCCTCTAAGAATGCCATCACGTCTTATTTGCATGCATTTCTGACCTTCTGTTCTCACTGTTATAAAATGTGAAGATGACATCCCAGTGTAAAAAAAGAAATAAGTTTCTGCATAAAAACCACTTTATTTGTTAAATAAAGCAAAATTGACTTTTTGGCCTAATGTTTTCTTGAGATGGACTTATTGGGAACATTTTGAATTACAGTACAGTACACTATAATACCAAATAAAATTATACTTTTATTCAGTAAAAATGCATTAAACTGATCAAAAGTGACAGCGAAGACATTTACAATGTTACAAACACATTTCTGTTTCAAATAAATCCTGTTCTTGGCATGTAAAAAATGGTCCCATGTGGAGATAAGTTTGGAAGCACTGATCTACTCTATAGAGAACATCTGAGATACAATTTTTGTCTGAGCATGCAATAGGCCTAAAATTAAATGTGAAACTGCAATCTAATGATTAGGCTACACTAAGATAACAGAGTAACACTGAAGTAACACATAAGTGAAATTTGTCAAGACAACATGGCTTCCCTAACAGAAGACGGGATAAAACCTGGAAATTCCAACAGCAGCTTTTTACAGTCAAACTTGACAGCATGAGAAGTTACTTTAATAAAGTCACTCACAGGAAAAATCAAGTAGTCTTCCAAGATGCCACATTGCACATTCTCTGATTGTAAACCATTGAAGACTTTCTGAAGAAATGGTATAACCTTTCACAGGTGAGAATGTGTTTGTTTGTTTTAATATGTATTAACTCAATATTACAGCTTTTCAAACTATACTAACTTTTTAATGTTGTGTTAGCTAACACCTTAAAATTGCTGTATTGAGTCACCTGCTGAAGTCTATTGCAGATATAAATATGCATACTGTACATGCGCATAACTACGGATGACACACAGTTTACAACTTGCTCTTGAGTGTTCATGGACCAGCTTTGACCCAATAGAAACAGCAGCTCTTGAGGCATCTATGCATATCTCTATGTTCCTGACAACCTCTGTAGTCTATTATTTATTATTGTTTCAGGCATTTAAAAAATCCATTGACTTCAGGACAGTGGAACCAAAAGTGCTAACGTTAAAATGTTAACTCGCTTCTGTTTTGAGGTTTTAGCCTACAAATATATCTCATCCCATCCAGTCATTAAAAAATAATGAATAGCCTATAGCTACATAAAATAAAATAAAATAACCTTTAACAAGCTGAAAAATCACTTATAAATAAATGAATGGAAGATTCTTCTTTTAAATACAAAACATGAAGTCTAGCATATTAAAATTGTGAATAACTGCACTTTGTATTCGGATACTTGTTGTGATTATTAGCACTACAACACCTGGCACACCTGACAGTTTCAGGCATTATCTGTCTCTAGTGTTGTAATCCATGTTCTACATGCTTCAGACACGTAAAGAAATGACTGCTGAACTATAAACGATCACAAAGCTAAATCCGTTCACTCAGAAAGCCGCTCCAGAAAGAGCACTAAAAATAAAGCACTGTAAATAGAACACAAACACGGCACCATTTTGTACCGTAGGCGCCAACGACTGTTTAAAACACGGCACAGAAACGCCGCGCATGGACGAATAACTCCTCAGTACATTCTGTTCAGACAGAGCCAGCGCGAGAAGCAGCAGTTCCCTCATATGACCTGCCGCCTGACGTCAACACATAATGAATGCAGATCGGGACGTCAGCGCTGTTATGCAACTGCACTATTTAACTTCCCCGATAAGCGCACACTGGCGATTCACCCCCAAATGCAGGACACGACGTGTTGGGTCGCATCGGCCCCACAGTGGCACTGAAGTGCGCTTCCATGTTCGTAAATAGCGTCCTCGCTGTCTGAAGCTGAAACCTGAGGAAGACTGGAGCTGGCGGACTATTTATCGCATATGTTCCACAGTCTAGGTTCTTTAAGGACGCGCGTTCCCAACGTGCTCTGAATTATTTAGCCCCTCACAACCAAGATCAGCTCGTGTGCTCTTATCCAATCCCGTGTCGCATCCGCTGAGGATGCCACGATTATGACATTTTGGCTGATGATTCAATTGTCGCAGAAAATTTCGATTGTTGGTTTAATTATGTCACTTTTAGTCTACCATTCCTACAAAAGAAGAAGTCATCACACTGGAAATCACACAATTAAATATGCTTTCCTGCAACGCTTTGTAAACAAATATTCCAAGGGGTAGAATGATCATTTTAAATATTAAAATAATAACAAATGTTTTAAATAGCCTATTTCTCTTTTGGGTCCACTTTAGTCCACTTTGCATTTACGCTGACTATTATAGTAATATAATATAAAACGTTACTGTTCACACTGACAGCAAACTGCAGCAAAAAGCAACCTGCCATCAGTCATTTTCAGTGTCACCTAATGTTATCTGGGTCACAACACAAGGCATCAAATAGCAATGGGAGAGAAGACAGTGACCCACACCCTGATGCAGTTAGATACCACGGCACAGTAGGAACATCTACGAGAAACCAAAAGCAAAGCATTTTAATCACTGTCAAGCCCCATTCACAATGACAGCAATAAAATAACTGGAGGTCACAGGTAGTTAACTGTTGGTTTCATACTCTGCCTACTTGGCTTCAAGCTGTATCGGGTAAAGAGTTAATATCTGCTCAACTTTTGATGCTTCTGTTGCTTGTGGTGCCAAAAATCAATAACTCATTGTAAGTAAATAACATCTGGACACCTCTTCAGCGTGAACGGGTCTTGAGTGTGGAACTGCAGAACTTCTTCACATACGTGACTTTGGTTCAGGTTTGGTTGCATAGTGCACTACTGCACAGGAAAAACAAACATAATATTTCATATTTATTTTCTCTTCAATTAGTTAAAATTCCCTCTATTGTATGGCAATGAATGAATACAACTGGAATCACAATTAGATCAACAACAGATCATCAGGCGATTATGTAATGACTGCAACTGAGTGGTTGAAACTTAGCAACAATATCCTGCTAATTAGTCTTTTGTAATTTAGTTTATCTGACTTTGTGACAACATCTGCAGATTTATAACTGCTGTAGATGTGTATCTTAGCACATTAAACTGACAGTTTTCTTCAAAGGGGCCTATAAATTTAAGACTTACAAAACTGCCCTGATAAATAAACCTTTATCAAGGTGAAATTATTGACTGATTCCTTGCCACCCATGAATAAACCACTAAAATCCATCATAAGGCAGAAAACCCCACCTACATGTACAAATAACATTAGTACACCTAAGGACAAGTCATTCAACATGCACCTTAAGTACACTGCTCTGTGGAATACTTGATTCTGATTGGTCAATGACAATCACTGCAGGGTCAGATATTTCTGAAAAATGAGTTTCCCACACAGTTGCTCCTTCGCTACAAGTAACGTCCTCCACATTTATGCCAACCAAATCAACATTTCACGTCCATAGACAGATCACTCAGTCGCTGCAGGGTCAAATATTTCTGAAAAATTAGTTTTCCAACATTGTATAATAATTGCCCCCTCATGTTTCCCGCACAGCTGCTCCTTCTCCACAATTAACTTAATAAAACCAATCAAATAAATATTTCACGTCCATGTATAACTCTTAATGAAACCCCTTACTGTATATTATCTCTTTGCGAATGACGTAGTAAATGTTTCTACATGACAGTAGGGTGGTGAACAACTCGCTCTCTGGCGCCAGCCATCTCGGATGCAACTAACAGCACACTTTATAATGGTTATACACTCTCTACACGAGCCACAAGAGCGGGCACTAAGTTAACTAGTCTGTGGCTGTGTTTGCTAACCAGAACTTGGTAAGTAGCCCTCATTGGTATCCTCGTATGCCGCGTGCAAAGTGCAGAGCCTCAAACCATGCGCAGCGGCGCGATGACGCCGCAGATGTGTTACAGCTCTGCGCCTTTACGCGCACCATAAGTGGACACCTCTGAAGTGAGAAGCTCAACACGACAGCTGACCGCAGGACAATTACTCACCCACTTCCTTAGGAAGAAAGACAAACTGCTTCCAAACACCGATATGGTCCACCGAAGTCCCACCAGTCTTCTTAACGAGCGGTCTTCGTCGCGAATCGCCTTTCGGCGGCTTGCGATACCCTTTCAAACCGCTAAGAACTAGTTAAAATAATAGCCTGCATTCGGAATATATCCACTTAAAGGCAGTTAATACATATTTGGTTTGTCTATGTGTAAAAACGATTAGGTTTCGGCTGCCACAACAGGAAAATACACGAGCTTTACTATAATCGCTCCACCCCCTTTACGGTAAGGACGAGCTGATGGTATAGAAGTATGTGATTATATCAAATGCTGCTCTCTACAGGTTCACAGCAGCTTAAACCTTTTAACCCTGTGTGAGATGGATGACCCTGTGTGTGAAAGCACTTCCTGAGACAGCTGCGTGGTTGCCAGTGCCCCCCACATCTATACGTCTCGTCCTTGAATTGTTGTGATTTTGCAGCATGCTCATTCAAACCCCTTTTACTGTAGGAAATGCAATACAATGAGATTATTTAGTCTATTACAGAGAAGGTTTACATTTCCCACTTTGATGATCAAAAGAAAATTATTCAAACTGAACTGAATGGATTTAGAGGCTTTTGCATCTGAACTCTTCATATGTATTGTGTTGGTCAATGACATAAACCTTTTTTTAGAATTAAAAACATAAGTAAGAGTGGTTATTCAAAAATACATTGAAAATGCTATTTGTAGGCTACATATGGTTTTCATAAATATATCATGAATGTGTCGTTGCTTATTGGTCAACACTGGAATAATGAAATATGAATAATGAAAAAGTTTGCCTAGTATTTCTTTAAAAATAATTAAATGTATTTAGTCCAGTCAGTGTCGGAGTGGTGTAACCAACATGTCGGAAACTGTTTTGTTATCATGTGACAAAAACAACAACAACAACAAAAACAATATTACATTGCTCTATATTATGTCAAATATTAGATACTATCTTATTAGACACTTTTAAAATTGAATGATATTTGTAAGAAATATTTTTTACTTCGATAAATATATTTGGAAACATTCTTGATAAAGATTAATATGTGTGCAAGATAAGTATATAACATTTATTTATAGGTTACATTAACTCAAACATTTTTGAACGGAATCATACATAACCAACATGAATACAAAGATTATGTTTTTTAAAATCATGGCACAAATCTAATTTACTTCTATTTTTAAAATATTTCTGAATTGTTATCTTCTCATTCTGCACTTTTTGAACCATAAATAAATTATGTCCCATAATGATTTGATAGGGAGTATTAAATTCAGTATTATGATATCATATGATCCTTCTCAATATAAACATTTTAATGCATTAGTCCAGCAGTCATCAGTGAAACACACACACACATACACACACGAACACAAATGATGCATCTTTTCATTTACCTCCATACCCTGGGGCGTGTGTGTCAGTCAACAAGTCATTACATGTGCATTAATAAATACACACACTGAGAAAAACACCAAGGGTGTGTGGTTAATTGTTTTCAGTCTCATTTGGGTTTTCACCGGGGCTCTAAAATAGTATAATCTCTATCTGAATCAGACAAGCAGAGAGAGGGTTGGGATGGAGTCCAACAGCTCATATAGAGAGACTACATAGCGATCATTTGTGTAATACTAATGTGGTTGTCTGTGGTTTTAGACCGCATTCAGCTACTCAAAGGATGTGTAAATGTGTTTGTCTCACACCTTCATACACATGCAAAATTGTTCTGTCAGATTTCAAGTGAGCAGGCCTTCTGTATTAGTACAGTGCTGATGTAGTGTGAAGAGAAAAGACTAAGTTATAATATAGGCTAATATTGTTCCTCTACACTTAAATGTGTGGACAATTACTAGTACAATTACTTATATGGCACTTATTTTTGCAAAAAAAAAAAAAAAAAGATTCAAACATACATAATAAATGCAGTTCATATTGAAATTCTGAATTAAAATTATTTTTTAGTAATACTTTACTTAAAGCCTTTATATATAATGCATTATAAGTAGTTTTAATGCATCAATTATGCATTTTAATGCAGCTTATAATTCAATATGCACTGAAAAAATAACTTGTAGAATTTACTTAATAAAATCCTTGTGACAATTTGCACTAACATTTTTTAAGTAAAATTTAAATAAGGAGTTAAGTAAAATCTACTTGACTAAGTTATGTAAAATTAGCAAACCAAATAAGTGCATTTAACATGGCCAAGTAGAGTTTGATAAGTAATTTCTACTTAATTATTTTAAGTTTACCCTGCAATACTCAAGTACATTTCATTTAGTAACGGTTTGTAAACTTTACTCAAACAAGATAGCGCTGAAAAAAAAATCTAAAGAGCATGTGGTGAAGTTACCATCACATATGAAAGCAATTAAACAGCTTGTTATTCTTTTAAATGTGTTGACTCAATGTAGTTA
>SCHK01403868.1:0-17675 GCA_004124795.1 Poropuntius huangchuchieni | reverse complement strand
TCCTTTTTTTGATAGATCTTAGGAAATATTCTAATATTTTGTGGTACTGGATTTTTGACTTTCATGAGCTGTAAGCTCCAAATGTCCAAATGTCCATTTGATCTTATTTGTGTTGTAATATTTAGGTAAATGCCACTGTTTAGCCCTTTTGATTTAATTAAGTGTTCTTTGCTTTTAGTAGTTCAAGTTTATTGCTGTCACACTAAATAAGATCTTTGTTGTTTTCATGACAGAATATAAATATAAATACTGTTCTAAATGCAAAAACAAATCATATAGTTGGCTAGTTGCGTTGCGTATTTAAAAGATTACCTCCTTCTGGAAATGCAAATCTAGCCAGTTGTGTCATTACCTTTAATGTATTCATATAGAAGGCAAACAATGACACCTGCTTTATGCTGTAGTAGCAGAATGTGTTTTTGTTAGTGCCACATTGTGACCCTCAGCCGTGGCAGCTTAGTGTAGAGGCATGGCGGTATTATAGTTGTTCAGTCAAGCATAGTTTTCCTATGATGGCGCTTTTATGTGCCGAGCCAGTTGACACCACTCTGCATGATGCTGGTTTAGGAAACAAAACTTTTTAAAAAGCTTTGTCAGACTTTGTTATACAAAGAGCATTTGATGTCATTCCATTTTCATCCGTTAGCATTTAATCACTGAAACCAGCAATTCTGCACTTGTGTATTATTCATTCGCTGCTCTGCATTGTAAGATGCCATGATTGTTCCAGAATTATTAAATTGCAATGTGGTGTCGCTAACACTGCCTCACTGCCCTCGGAGAGTGTGTGTCTACGGCTGTACTATCCGAAGCTCAAGTTTCTGCATTATGCATACAAAGGGAATGAATATGCATCCCATCGCAAAAAAAGGTTATGTTTGCAGGCTAGAATGTGTAATCGCAGTGCTCAGGCTTTGCAATTGCTCGTGAAGATTTCATCTGTCATTCATAAGCACTTGGTTTGTGTAATAGTTGTAGCCTGCAGAGTGAGACTTTCGATTTCAAGCCGTGCAATGCAAGGCAGACCCGCCGGCCCACGAGTCAACAAGTCAGGTCTCCAACTAGGCGCTAGCTGATTCTCAAAGGCACTTGTGTACCTCAACAGCCTACCTACTGCTTTTACTGCCTTCCTATTTCAGTCTGGTTGCACTGTGGGGCAGTGTGCTGTGCTATCAAACACCTGTCTGTGTGTGTTCTGTTCGTTTGGTTTCACCCTTACTGAAATGTGTGACTCATTTTCCCCCAAGGGCTCTGTTTTGTTGGATACAACACTTCTGACAAAAGCTGCCACCTTGAATGCTAATGTGGTGCTCGCTGGTCTTGGAGGGCCAAGTTGAGCTTGTTAATAACCTCAAGGTGTGCTTAGCAGGAGGTTGAAGAGTAGCCAGTAATAAGCTGTCAATTTGGGTTTTTGCTGCGAAGACGTTGGTATGTTACAAGGTGGATGAAATATGATCAAAGAAAAGAGGCATAGCGATGCACCTGACTCTGATAAGGCACAAAGCTTCCTTGACTTCTGAAAAGCAACTTACTTTTATGTCTTTACTGTAAGAGACTCCCTTGCTGAATTATTTAGCACTATGAATATGGAGTAATAAGATTAAAGTGGATTTTTGCATTATTGGATTTTTGCATTAAATGGCACGATATTTGCCTGTTTTATCATGCAGCAGGTGAACATTTTAAGTCTGATTGCTTAGGACCGTAATTGCACAAAGTGCTCTATTCCAAGCATCACATTTCAAACTGTTTCTCAACAGTCTTCACCACGGAAGGAATGTGTATTTGTGAGAGCACAGACGTCGCAGGAAACTTGCTGCTAGCCAGTCTCGTCCCAATTTCATGTGTTTTTTTTTTTTTTTTTTCTTCTTCATGGGGTTTATCTGAAGACCAGTAGACACTGGCACAAATTAGCCTTCCTATTATGCTCTGCTCATTTCAGCAAAGCGAGCAGCCAGACAATATCAGCCTTCTTTGGAGCTATTCTGCAAAGTGCTTGTGCGCATATATTATCACATTTATGGCAGAGAAACAAGTCGTGTCCCAGAAAACTCTTGAGGTATTTGATTATACACCTGCATATAAAAACAGAGTTTGCACGCATGAAGTCGCTGTTTATTTGAGGCTTATTCATGCTAACCTAGTACCTTATAATTTAATTTTCTTCGCACTTTTTTATAGTTTTATCTCTGTGTTTTTTAATGTATAAATTTAAACTTTATGATGTGTGGGGGGCGTTCTTCAGAAATCATTCTAATATGCCGATTTGGTGCTTTTTTCTTTTGGAACAATGACCCCAAAGTTTTAAACAGTAGTGGAGATTTTTATGGTGATTCTCGGCTCTGAAATATTACATTGGCTCTTTTTGAGTGAAACTCTATAAAATTATTTGTTAAAAATCCTTGCACAGGAATCCAACTGAAAAACCCATAGAAAGGTAATGGATATATCATGGAAATTCAGTGGGGCTTTTTTTAGGCAGTTGCCAGCAGCAACAAAGATCTTTTTGAGAGGGAATAATAAAAAATAAAAAAAAGTCCTTAAAAGAATTTTCAGTGCTGTTAAGCCAACAAATGCACGGTGTAGAACTGGGGTGGGTGCTTAACTGGCTTCACTGATTACCCGTTACACACTATTTAGCTTAGAAATAGGATTTCCCTAAAGATCATCAATGATTTTGTCTTTACATGTAACAATCAATAAAGTGATAATTAGTCTCGTAAAGTAATTTCCCCATGCCTTTGTTTCCCATTTCCTTTTTGTCTCTGCAGGAAACTGGATGCATTCATATATGATGCGGCTGTCCTGAACTACATGGCTCGTAAGGACGAGGGCTGCAAAGTAATGACCATCGGCTCTGGCAAAGTGTTCGCTACAACAGGGTATGGCATTGCCTTACACAAAAACTCCCGCTGGAAGCGGCCGCTAGACCTCGCCCTCCTGCAGCTAGTTGGAGACGGTAAGAGAATGAAATACTTTGGTACACCCCAGGTCCCACATTTAACAACATGTTAACCCCTTCCTAATGGTGGTTTGTTGTTTGTTTGCGGAGTTGTAAGCTCCTGTACTCAGTCTCAAAACTCTGATTTTCACTATGACAAACAAATGTTCCTACTGTTTTGTTTACATAGTGACTGAGTGGAATTTTTGGGAAATAAACCTTTTTGAGTGTTGTTACACTTGTTATTCTGATTCTCTGAGGTACTTCCCCCTTTCTCCATCTCGCATACGCACACATTCGCATGTTTTTCTCTCCCATTGCTTGTTTTTCTTTGATCAGACTCGATGATGAGGAACTTAGTGAGTTGCCCCATAATGATTAAAGAATAAATGTGAAAGGGAGCTGAAGCAGTCTCACTAAAATATGATAAATGATACTAGAAAGAATGTCACAGCAAATGAACACAATTATAAATAGCTATAGGGTCACTTCAGTAAACAGTACGGTAGTCGAACGCCTCGATTTTTAATTTCGACACATTCTAATTTGGATTGAAATTCTGAGGGCTGATTTTTGCTTGTTTGAATAAATAAATATAATGAAAAATATTAGGATTTCAGTTCCTGTGATTAAATTTTCCATTACCTAAGCCATAGTTCGAGGCCATATTGTCATAAATTGAAACAAGTAATTAACCTGCCGGTCAGCGCAGTTTTGTTTTTATTCTTTGTTTCGTATGAAAAGAGGATTTAGACTTATCTCTCTCCCTCCTTCATAGTAAAGGAATAATCCTTGATATAAAGCCGGCATCTAAATGCATATGTCGTTTTTCTGCCAGAAACATGCCCTTGTCATGCCTTTATTTTTTCCACAGTGACATTTTCACTCTGATAAATGCACTAATGGCTATTGTTGGGAGGTAGGCCCATCAGTCTAGAGCTTTCATCTCCAAACTACTCCAGGCCTGTCTTATCACAAGAGCCTCGAAACCAGGCCATTTCAGACCTCCATCAAAGCTGTTATTATCCTCCAGTCTCTCTTTCTCTGCTTCTCTCGTTCCTCCTCCTTGCCTTTCATGATTCTTTTCCTCTGTTTTTTCTTTTCCATTTTCACCTTTTTGTGAACACAGTGTAATAATAACCGAAGCTAAACCAAGATCTCCACTGTCTGGAGATTTGAATTAAAGACTCACTTTTCCCAACAATAGGGTTTGAATCTAGTGCTTTTTTGCTTTCTTTAGCATTTCTTTTTCATGCTCCCCCTTCTGTCCATCTGTCTTGTCCCCTGTTTGTAGGCCTGCTTATCTTTCATGATTCTTATCTCCTGTCATTGTGCTCATCTTTTCCTACTTTTTAGATGAGATTGACATGCTTGAACGACTCTGGCTGTCCGGGATCTGTCATAATGATAAGATTGAGGTGATGAGTTCCAAACTGGACATAGACAATATGGCAGGAGTCTTCTATATGCTTTTGGTTGCCATGGGCCTAAGTCTGCTGGTGTTTGCATGGGAGCATCTTGTCTATTGGAAGCTCCGCCACTGTTTGGGTCGCTCTGGAGGACTGGACTTCCTACTGGCTTTCAGTCGGGTGAGTGACTCAAATAAAATCCATTATAATAGAAATAGCAGGGCTGTCAGTTGTGTTGTTTTGTTTTGTTTTGTTTTATTAAAAGTTAATCCATTCAGTTCATTTTTAAGGAGAGAAAACAGAATAATATATGTAATTATTGTTCTTCAATTTGTGTTAATGGCACTCAGAATATATGTACTCCCCCTACCACCACCATTGACCCACAGTCCTCCGCTAGTGATTGCATTAACATTTTTATGAATGACTGCGTTCCACTTGTGGATGATGTTTCACTTTTTGAGCCTCAATGATAATTAAATTTCATTATATAAAGGCTGCAAATGACTTTACCATTGTTAAAAGTCCCATCTGGGTTTGATTTATAAATAAATAATCTGTAGAATAATGGTTTTCTCAGTCATTTAGGCCACTGATAAACGGGAGCTCCCATAGGGAATTTTGTGCATGCGTGTGAGAGAGACTTGCGCTGTGGCTCCAAACGGTTTTGGTCAGTTCTGAAAGCTTCCCATTCATTTTTAGAAATCACACAAAACAGATCTAATTCAATCAGATTGAATAGATGTGTTATTCGCACTTAAAACATTTAATTAATCACAGGCATGAACGTTTTCACACTGAAATCAGTAGCCCAGGAAATGTAAAAATAAACCTAAGAAACAAATCTAGAATCATTTAGATGTATTTGCAAGTAAAAGAAAAGATTACTTTTTGCAATTCCTGTTATTTACAGCAAGAACAAAGACTGACACGCAGTAATCTCTTGCAATCAGGCGTTAAATCCTTAGAAGGGGACTTTGCAGCACACTCCTTTAATTCCTGTCATTTCCAAAATGTGATGGCACATCCAGCATTCCCACTGCACACACAGAGGGATTTTATGAAAGCCCATAACTTCTCTCATACTAATGAATAGGGGAGGAAGAGGATGATAGAAGATGGATCATTTATTCGTTCTGTATTATCTGTCTTTGCTTACATTGTGGAAAGAATGTGAAGAACCTTAAATCCTCCTTGCAAGCAACCAGACTTTCTATGAGAGAATTGTAAGCCAGTTAGGTTTGATAGGACACTCAAACAATGAGGTCAGCATTGCCATTACCTCAGAGAAAGGTTAGCTGAGCTTACAGTGTGTACTCTTGCATCATCAAAGCACTGGGAGCTTTACAATTTCATTATTATGGTAATGTTTCTCATCTTTACTGAGACATTTTCCAAGTGCCTAAATCGGTTTGTATGTCACCAAGGGGAATATTATGATATTCTGAACTGTTTGCTAAATAAATCTTTTGCTTGTTATCTCTTACAGGGAATGTACAGCTGCTGCAATTTTGAGGATGAAACAGCTCCTGGAGGTTCCCAAAGCACACTTCCTCAATATCATCATGTCTCCACAGTTCCTCCTCCTCCACCGCCTCATGTGATCTCTACAGTCATGGCCAATCCCCCCATCACTATGGCACAACAACAACAGCAGCAACAACAGCAAAAGCAACACCACCAGCAGCCACCGGTATACAGTGCACTTCTTCCTGGATCCCCTCCTTCAGGTGGACATTCTGGAATGGCTCTAGGCCCGTCAAACAGTCCCATTCTTGGAGCACCCATGCCTTGCTCTACATTCCTACCACGACATGATCGTCGATTAGCTGTGGTGGATCGGTGGACACGTCCAAAGGTTGGTCCTGAGAAGCCTGGCGGTGTGAGCAGTGGGATAACAGACTTAACACAATTCCAAGGGATGCCCCCTCACTGGGGTGCAGGAATAAGTGGAGGAGAGGGGGGTCTGGATGAGTACAAGAGATACTATGGGCCAATTGATCCAGAAGGCTTAGGGGTCTCTGCCGAACCTCAAAATGTAGGCACTCAAACTCCAAAAACGAAGCATCGAGGGACGAAATCCTCTGGAAACCCACGGTTACCTCCTAAAGGTCAAGCCTCTGGACACTTACCAATTAACCATGCTTTGCCACATCCCTCTCCACCTCAGCAATCTATTTGGAGGAGAAGCAGCTTCTCAAAAAGGAAGGGCTCAGGTGGGCCACTCTATGAAAACATCCTTCCACTCGGAAGGAGAGGTGGTGGCAGATATGGAATGAGGGATGGCGGTGGGAGAAGAGGACGTCGTCCTCCTCCCCTTCCTCTGCCTATACCTGTGCCCCTCTCTTCCCCAACACAGACTCCGCCCTCACCTTCTCCATCTATATGCTACACATCCACTTCGTCCAGCAGCTCCAGCACCTCCAGTTCATCCTCTTCTTCAGAATCAGTCTCCCGATCCAATTCTCCTTCATCTTCATCATCGTACACATCATCCCAGAGCTTTAGATACCGAGCAGATGTACGAGATGTGTATGAGGACTATGACACAGATGAGCTTACGGAGGAGTCGAGCTTGCTCTTGGGGAGGAGAAAAAGTCGTTCACGTATGTCCTCCCGATCCCTGCCCAGCAGTCCTCCACCACCACCTATACCACCCCGCAAACCTTGCGGACAGAGGGTGCAGGTGAGAGACAGAGCAGGCAGTCAGATTGCACAGCTTCAAGAGTGGTGGGCCTCTTGGGGAGAGAAAGAAAAGGGTAGAAGAGCAGCTGGAGATAGAGATGTTAAAGAGGAGAAACGACATCATAAAGAAAGGGAAAGAGAGAGAAAGAGGAGGAAGAAAGGTAGAAAGAAAAAGAAGAGAGAAGTGCGTGAAAGAGAAAGGGAGCGTAAAAGACGTAAGGTGAAAAAGAAAAAGAAAAAAGAGGAGAAATCAAGAAGAAGGGAGAGGGAGAAACGATCTGAACAAGAGGAGGTAGATATGGACAGGAAAGATGTCTTTGAAAAAGGTATAGGACAGGAATACTCTTCTTATCCTGCACTGAGGAGAAGCTCTTTCCGAAAAAAGAGCGAAAGCTCTACAAGGAGTTACGAGTGGGATATTATCAGAGATGGAGTTAAGAGAGATAGGGATGAACAAGTTGGAGAAGATGAAGAAGGCAGTAGAGGAAAGGAAAGGCATCAGAGAAGCCCAAAATCACAGCGCCACTCCAGGCCAAGGTCCAACAACAAGCATTTTTCTAGCTCAAACAAACCTCCTTCAACCGTCAAATTTTGGAGTAGTGGGAACCCAACTTCTGATTCCCCATCATCTTTTGTACCCTTGCTTCCCATATCTAAAAGACGAAAGTCTGTAGGAGCTGAGAGAGATGAGCGAGGAAGAGGTGGAGAGAGTCGTCCCCTTTTGGGAAAAAACAAGAGAGTTAAGCCTTGCTCGAGAGAAGGCCTGTCATTTCACGAATGGGATTCAGAAGAAGAAGAAGATGAGGAGTCTGAAGTTGAAAGAAGCAGGCCAGAAGAACAGGGGCGACGACGAGAAAGCAGAGGAATGGACTCTGAATCCGAAAGGGACAGAGAAAAAACTGTTGAGATATACACAGATGATGAGGGTTCCTCAGGAGAGTTTGGTAAGTTTGAAAGATATTGGGAGGGTCACGAAGGAAGGGCAGTTGGAGGCATTGGGGGAGGAGGATGGTTCTTTGGCACCTACCCTGCCAGAGAAAGAGGAGGCAGTATAAACAGTAGAGATGACTCCTTTTTGGGGTGGGGTGGTGGAGAAAGTGGCCTGGGTTTCGGAGCGGGAACAGGGTGGGGATCAGGAGGCTTAGGTTCAAACCAGTGGCCTCCAACTCCATTGACTCCACCACCTCCTCGAAGATACTGGTCTGTTGATAAATTACCAGTGAAGACTGAAAAGAAATCTAAGAGCAGGTCTCAAGAGAAGAGCCGAGCCCACACATCCTGTTCCTGCCAGTCACCCCATCACTCTGCCAGCACTCACTCCAAATGGAATCGGGTGACTTCTAGGAGTCAGGAGGAGCTCCTCCCCCACTGCCACAGTTTCAGCAGCAGCGTAAGACCTAAACGGCAATCATCTAAACCGGATCGGGCTCAGAGCCAGGCAAAATCTGGAAGCCAATCCAACCTCAGTGCACAAAGACCACAGCGCTCAGACCGGTCCCGACAACCACCGTCCCCTCCTCAGAGTCTACCGCCATCTTTACCCTCTCCAATGGTCCCTGCACTCCCAGCCCCACCCTCTTCCTCTCACCATATACATGTACCTCCACCTACCTCCTCTTCATCGGTTTCCTCCCCTTCGGTTGTCTCATCTACTCCTGGTGCCCCACAGCCCTCCTCTTTGTCCTCCTCTAGTGCTAAGCTCCAGTACCAGAAACTGCGATCGGTTCCCCAACCCCAACGGTATCAATCCCCACATCTTCCCCTCAAAACCAAGAGCCTGTGCTCTCGTCGAGGCTCTGCCCACTTCTCCAGTGTGGAGAGCGAGGTCTGAGGAACATAATTAAATGAGGAACATCAGCAAGTAGCCCCTAGGGGCGATCAAATCACCTGCTCATGCCACAAACTGTTAACTGTTCATAGCAGTTGAGTTGGGTTGTTTTCGCTGGCACCCATCTCTTGCACAAAGCTCTAATGCTCAGAGACAAACCTGGATTGGGATGTCACATAAATTGTAGCCCTTTCTCTTTACTTGTGTAAGAATGGAATACTGCCATGCTGACAAATCTTGTCTACGTTAGCGAGGCTGTTTGTATGGGATTGGCTTTGCTTTTCTTACTTCTTGGGGGCTATAAGGTGGAGCGTCAATAATGTGGGTAAATGTGATTTTTCTTGGAATGTTTTGCTGCTCGATGGCTCAGGAACGATTTTTTGAAGGGAGATTCTGAGGTCAAAATACAAAGCCCTAACGCCCCACACCCATCTCTTTTTTCTCTCCTGCTCTCAGAGCACTGAATCACAATGTATATTTGTTCAAAATATCTCAAGGGAAGCATTCACAAAGGAAAGTAGCAAACCATTTTTCTTGACCTCCACCTTCCGCAAACTGACATCTAGCATTCTGTGTGTTGTTGTCAGTGTTTGTATTCCTAGCAACAGGGTAAGTTAACCATGACTGATCACATATTGGCTTACTGAAGCTGAATGCCAAACTAAAAGTGGAGCTGATGTGGAGTCCTGTTCTGCTGAGACCATTTCACAGGTCCTCATGTTTCATTCTCGTCCCTTGAGCAATACATAATTAACTACAAACAACATACAATACATATATTTTATATTTAAAAGTTATTTTATTATATATAATATATATGTTTTGTGATCTGGTTCAAAACAGTTGTGTTGAGTTATTAAAAGAATATAAGCACTGTGCTGTATTACCGTAGGGCACATGCAATGTTTCAACTACCTATAATCGGTGGCAGCCCTTCCCCTCTCGACTGAATGTACATGTTGCCATGACAACACAGTGTGCTGCAACCAAGACACTTTTAAGATCGTAGCTTTCTCGGGGGAGACCTTCTCGTCGGAGCCAGTTAGGGTAGCTTTGAACGCTGATGTTGAGAGTGCCAGGATGACAGGGCTAGCCATACTGCAGCACTGTACTCGCTAACCGAGATGTCAGTGAGTGATGGAAGACATGTCATCATTCAAAGAGCGATAACTGAAGGAGAGCACTGTTTACAGTTTAACACTGTGTTTTTACACCTTTTTTTACAAGCTGCTCTGTTCTGCCATTTATTAGCTTCGGACACAATACTCATACTTGCTTAGCAAGTTTGCTTAAGCTGTACAAGTAGCAGCAACAACAAACTGGTCAAATGAGAGCAAAATAGATTTGCAGTTTTATGCTTTTACTAGACATATCCGTTAAGTAAAAAAAGAAGAAAAAAAAAGAAAGCCAGATCAAGTTTTACTTTGAGGAACTGTGAGGAAAAGACTGATTAGCAAACCAGTCAGGTAGACCTTTTGTTTAATTTAGCTTTTACCATTAGCCAAAAGATAGCATCTTTATAGTGATTGCTATAATTGACTGTGAATATTGCTAAGGGCAATGCGTGTTGGCAGCAGGTCTGAGTCAACTATGTTTTATTTTATTTATTTAGTTTATACAGTATTTAAAATGTCATTGTCTTTCAGAGTTTCTTTTGTTTCATGTTACTGGATTTTGTAATTATGTTGTCTTGACAAAGCTATAGCATTCTATAACAACAAAAAATCCCAACACCTTTCTGAAGTAATTGGAGGATGTCCATGCTACATCCACCCAATCCTTAAGGCTGTTCTGACCAGTGTTGGGGGTAACGCATTACAAGTAATGCAAGTTACGTAATCAGATTACTTTTCCAAGTAATTAATAAAGTAACAGATTACTTTTAAATGTACACAGAAGTATATGAGTTACTTCAAATAAGTAACGCAAGGTAATTTGTTTCCTTATTTATTCACTGACACCTCTCCTGTCCTGTGTTGAGAGAAATTAGGAGTGAGGTACAGGACAGAGGCTTAATAATTTTACTCTTGTGTGAAAAGGCCTTGACAGTTGGTTTTTCTGTTGTTAAAAATAAATAAGAAATCCCAGCCCAGGTGACCAAAAGTAACTCAAAACTAATGTAATGCATTACTTTCCATAAAAAGTAACTAAATAATGCAATTAGTTACTTTTTATGGAGTAACGCAATATTGCAAGGGGTTACTTTTAAAAGTAATTGTCCCCAACACTGGTTTTGACTTTGGTATGTTTTTTCTGATTTGCGATTTAAAAAAAAAAAAAAAAAAGTATACCCTGTATATTTCTATGTATAGAAATTTTAAGCATTCAAACTGAAGTTTATTTGAAGGCAACGCTTTGTCAAGCCAGCAACAAAGTTTGACTAATTTCAATTTTGTTTGAAGCATTGTATGTTGTTATTTACATATGTATGAATTTATTTAATTGCATATTTGACACAGAACCACGCACAGTCCAACAGGCTAGTTGTTTTTTTGTGTGTGCTTGTAACTGCATCTGAGCCATATTAAGCTTATTTGTTGTATGCTGAGCTTTTTACAAGTAGTACTAATTAATTGGGGTATATTTTGTTGTCAATGGGCTAAACAGTAATGTCAAGAGACTTTGGAGTACCAGAAACATAATGGGTGATGATTTTTATTTTTTTTAAACACTGATGACTTCTGTTTGGTGAAATCGGGAGGGCAGTTACACAAATCTTGTCAATTCTGACCAGAACCATAACAAACTGCCTCACTGTCACAGAGTAATTCTGAGTAATTTGACATTAACATTTAGAATATTTGGCAGCTTATGTATGTATATCCTTTTGACTCCAACTTTGTTGTGTAATACGTGTCTGGATTACTTTATATATAGATGTACCTCATATATGTGTTTGTGACGTTTAGATAGCAATAGAGAAATAGCTGTTCAGCAAAGCAGTATAGCTGAAGACAAGAGTATTGTTTTCAAACATTTCTCTCGGCAGACTTGATAATTAAGATGTTTCATGTATTAGCTGTGAAAAATAATTTTGAATTCTCTTTCCATTCCATTGTGCACATTAAAGTCAGTAGACAGCTTTGATAAAACATTTGGGCTGCAACAGCAAGGACCTTAAGATAATGTCTTCTTTTCTTTTCGTTTTCAAATGATAAAATATCAGGCATATTGCACAAGTTTTAGTAGGAACCGCCGCCACCAAGAATCTTAAAATGGCCTTTCTCTAGACATGTGTCTTGTTGTGTTAATAGTGTCTTTGACGGTAAATGTTTCGTTTGTTTGTTCGTTTATTTGTTTATTACTCTAAGAATAAGTCTCTTATCGAAGCAGCAGCATATAAATATATAAATATAAATGATATATTTCAACAAATAACATGCATATATATAGATATATATATATATAATGTTTATCTACTAAATTTATCTTCTTTGAATTGGTCTTCTTTTGTCTCTTTGTCCTCTCTCGTCTCATAACAGCTGACATCAGAGACCAGTTTTCAACTGTGTTTTTATGAATAACATGGCCGACCATCAACTACGATGAATTTATGTTGCAAATAACCAACGCTGTGATAGAGGTGTGTATGTGTACGTTTTGGGACGTGGTGATGCACAGTTGTAGGCTCCACGCTAGGATCACTATGAGCGTAGCAAATGGATTTGACCTCGCTACGTCAAAACCTTTGCAGTCTCCACGTGTGTCACACAGGTCCGGCTTTGGAAACGGTGTGTGTGTGTGTGTGTGTGTGTGTGTGTGCGTGCGCTCTGTTTGTGCCAAGCTGCAGTGTGTTATGCTGAAAACACATTCGAACACATGCGATGCTGCTCTGTAATACTTTATGATAATGTAGCTGAGCAGAGCCAGTTATGTTTTATGCCACTCTGTGCCAGGACGGTAGTGCCCCCCCGGTACCACTGTGTTAGGTTCTTGTGCCATACTCCTCTCAGTAGGGGAGCCTCACAGGGGGGCCACTCGCTGAGCCGCTCGACCATGGGAGACTATACTATGCTGTGCTGCGAGCAGAACAGAATAAAAGACTTTTAATACAACGGCGTTTGGTCTGTTTTGTTGTTTTCAGCGTGTGTTCGACAGAGAATGTTTGTGATTGACAGCAAACGCGGTGAATAATTGTGCAAGTCTTTGTTTTCTAGGTTTCTGGGGAGAGAGAGAACATGAAAAGAAAGAAAGCCTTTTGAAATCACTGGTGAGGACACCTACGTTTTACCTTGATTAATGCAGAGAATTTTAAAGAAGTTTTAATAGAGTTGTGAGAGCCCTTTTATATTGCTGTAAATCATAAATGAGAGCTCGTTAATGTATCAGATGTGTCGTCTTGACACTTTTCATCAAATGCTCTTTAACAATACTATACATACTTTAATGTATAGTGTTAATGTTTGTGTATTATAGTATTTATTCATTTATTTCAGATTTCATTTTAATTTTCTTCATATTTTTCTTTTTGTTATATGTATAATTTTATATGTGTGTGTATTTAGGCTATATAAGTATAGTATAATAATATACTTACAGTAAGTATAGTATTCATAATTATATTTTATACTTGAAAACTTTATATTTAAAGTATTTAATTAATAAAATACATTGTTTTGTCATTTTAGTTTTAGTAATTTTATGTACTTTTATCATTTTATAATAATTTAAATGTTATATAATTATGTTCAGCTTTATTTAACTATTAATTACAGTATTAGGTTTACTTTATTAATACTTGTTTGTATTATAGTATTTATTTCAGTTTTCATTTTCATTTTCTTCCTTTTTTATTATATATATAATTTTGTGTGTGTGTGTTTAGACTATACAAGTATAGTATAATATAAAAATATACTTACAGTATAAGTATAGTATTTATAATTATAATATATTTATTTTATACTTGAATACTTTATATTTAAAGTATTTAATTAAATTAATAAAATACATTGTTTTCACAGTTTAGTTTTTTAATTTTAATTTTAGTCATTTTATGTACTTTTGTCATTTTATAATAATTCATATGTTATATAATTATGTTCAGCTTTATTTAATTACAATATTAGGTTTACTTTATTAATACTTCAACTTAAACATATTTCTAATAAATGCCAAGGACACATTTCTTTTTTTTTTTTTTAAGTTTTTCATCTAATATTTATATTTTATTTTAGCTTTATTTTTTGTTTAACTGTTTAATGGTTAACGATAGCAACACTTGCAGTATATGGACTATTCTACACAAGTGGTCCAAACAACCAAAAAACACATTTAAAGAGAATTTAAGTATTCAAATCTTAGATGTTTACTAAGATCCTTCTATTATCTATTGAAATCCACAATAATATTTTGTATACTTTTATCTAGTTATGTTTCAGATATTTTTCCTATTAGGCCTACCGTGTTTTCCTTTAAGAAATTTTAAGAGGAGTGTCTGAAACAAAACTCTGAGCATTCATTAAATCTCCAGAGCTATGAAAGGTTCCTCCGGATAAATTTGATTCCAGCATCACAGTAGCCTACTTTCACAAAACGTTGAGGGATGTAAATACTACAAAATTGCGACCCGTATCTTGCGAGGAAAATCTATCTCGCCTTGGCCATATTGAATTGCATGATGTCCACAGGTGTTGGCTTTCCATCTATTCACTATCCTCAGCAAAGTAATCTACCATTTATTCTTCCATTCCAAATATGCCAGCATCTGCAGTGAATTCAGCATGTGTGCTCTGTGTGAGTGAGTAAATTCTGTGGGAAATATTGGAAATAGGAGATAAGAGAGCTATTGGACACAAGCTGTTGGTATGCAGGAACATTAGAGATTGTACAACCCAAGAGAAATATAAGCATGTGAAATGCAGGTGACAGCAAGTTTGCAGAAAGCGTTGCCTCCTCGTCTCAGCAGACACTGAGGTGAAGGCAAACTAGTATTACTCATTTTCCAGAAAGAGAAAAGCGAGAATGAGAGGTTACCGTGGGTTACCCAAGTAATAGATTGAGCATTTATCATAGATCAGATATTTTGAACAGACTGCTGCCGCAATTTTTTTTTCCTTCTCATGTCTCTCTCTCCCTTTTTGTTTAGTATCATAAGTCCGTGAACTCTCTCCCCCATTTTTTAATTAGTTACAAATGCAAGATTTATGTAACCACGCTGTTTCCATGCCACCACAGAGGGAATATAATTAACCGATGGGGGCCATTTACTGGAGATAAATGGAGGAAATAAGAGGCGAGCTGTAAGAAAATCTTTACCTTTTAGGGCTTTAGTTGAAGAGTGTGAAGAGGAAGGAGAAAAAGAGAATGTTGTTGAGAAAGCCTTGTTCGATATACTCTTACTTTGTAGGATTATATGCAGTATGGATGAGTATTGATTAGTATGCAGAAGGAGATCATATCAAACTTTCTTAGCATCTGCTGTTACTCTGAACTGCAATGAAGGATTAGAGGGTTATTCAAACAAACAGTGACGTTTGACTCTTTCAATTATGTCTTATCACCAAACCAATTCTATTTGATGTTGTGCCAGTGCATGGGCGAGTATCTCTCCAGACTTCGAAAGATTTTTCTCTCTCGCCTCCTTTTCTGTAGCAGAATGTAGAGCAGAAATCAGGCCAAGGAGAAAGAAGATAAGAGATGAAAAAATCATACAGGAAGGTTTGAGAAAGATTGGGAAAAGGACAGACGTATAGACAAAAGAGAGAAATCTGGGATTAGGGGGACTGCATGGGAGAGCCAGATAAAATGATCAACGTTAATTTGAAATTAATTTAACGGTGTGATTTGCGAAAATGCGCTGATAAACTGCCGCCTCTGGTGAAATGCACTCAGGAAAATTTCTATCTTGATAGAGCTCCTGCTATTGTGTGGAAGCTGGATTACAGCATCACAGGATGCCTGCAGTGAGATTATCCGACTCCAATCCTGAGAGGTGGAGGGCAGGAGCTCGCTAATCACACTGTGAAAATTAAAAGATACTTTAGGCACCATTTGGGGTTCCTCAGATCATCACACTGAGCCTCTGGAGAACATCTAGGCATGCTTTTGAAGGTACCCCTAATGCCGATTCCTTACTGACTGAACTTCAAATATGTATTTCAAGTGCCTCGAGTGTCTTTTAGAGTTCTTGCAGGAACTTCCATTTTAGAGGTTCTCCAGAGGTTTCTATCAGTGCGGCAATCCGAGGAACCCCAAATGGTGTATCAAGGATCTTTTTTTGCAGCTGTGTTTAATTTCTGTTCAAAGGGCATCTTTAAAACTTTAAGAAATTAACTTCTTTTATCTTCTAGGTTGTTTGACACATTTAATTAATATTTTGCCTGCAAGCAAAATGATACTTAATGCTGGTATACAGTGAGATCTCTAAGGAAAATTATCCAAAGAAAGAGTATCTTGAGCCTCAACATTAACATTAAAAATTAATCTGTAGATCGATGTCACAAATTTACTAATTTGATGAGTGGACGTCTGAAATGTATTTTACACAGTTTCATTATTTTTAAATTCCTTAAACTTTGTTTATTATTAGGTGAAATATTAAGGAATGACAGGTTTTCAATGTGGTCTCAGACGGATCCCACTATAAACTCGGTGTTACTACATCAATAAAATCTTCGAATATAGAAAGGCCCATATATCATTGCATTCTCATACCATGCCACAAGAGGACAGCATTTCCATACTTCCTAACAGGAAATTCCCAAACGGACACATTCAACAGCATAGCCCATAAATCGGAATGACAACCAATTACACAGCCTTCTGCCTATTAAATCCACTACAGCCATATTTAGGGCAAGAACCTCCGTGGCAGACAACATACAAAGAAAATATGGCCCGCCTGTCTTGACGCATTAAATATACCAATAAACTCCAGAGTGGTGGATAAATTTATCCCGCGCATGTGCCACAGCTGACAGCAGCGGGGCGCTCTCAGGCTGAACTGGGGCAGCTTGACGGGGGAATCTCTTTATACGCGCGCGGAGGATATCTTGGGCACGTAATGATGACGCGGTGGAATTTAATTTGCATCGCTAAAAAAAAAAAAACTCGTAACATGTCACTGTCAATTACATATCTCAGCGACGAGATATAATTAGCAATGAGAAAACTGCAAGTGGAGCTGATATGTGAGGGGTTTTTTTTAAATTACAAATTTTCCATATAGTATAGTCATTCATTTAGTTTGAAATAAATGTATAATATGAATAAAAAGTCATGTTTTATGTTTATATTTTATAAAAGCAAACATGTAACAGAATAATTGTAGGCTTTATAATAGAGATATATTTAAAATTGCTGAAATTGAAACACTAGTTCAATTTCACACAGTATTTACTGTCAAATTAAAAATGAAAACAGAAATTGTTTTGTATGTTTTAACAGCTGTCAGTAGATTATAGGTATTGGCCTTTCCACTCAATGTTTTTTGTTTTGTTTTTAATAATTATGATTCAGAACGATTCACGAATGAATCAGTTTGGGAGTGATTTAACTGATTAATTAAAAAGAACTTATTTAAATGAACAATTCTGATATATATATTTATATTTAATATTTATACAGTGAATCAAGTAAACTTGCATTAGCATTGAGATGACTAAAACAAGTGTTGATTTGTCTGAATCCATCTTAATTCATGGTCTTCAGAGAATTCATCCATCTAAATAAGCACGAAAAACTAACAGAAACTTAAAATTGAAAGACCAAAACAGTCCCAAAGTTTTTCTCACTCCTGGGAATGAGTTGTCAAAAGTCAAAAATGACGGATGAGGAAAACAAACAGTTACAAGCTCTAATGACATGAGAG
>SCHK01403828.1:462-11865 GCA_004124795.1 Poropuntius huangchuchieni | reverse complement strand
ACACACACACACACACACAGACACACACATATATATATATACATATACGTATATATATAAAATAAGCAAGCCCAGGCAAGGTGCATTACTTTCTATTACAATGCATTAGTAAGTTACGCATTAGTTATGTATTAGTTAGTTTTATTTTTTGAGTAACACAATATTGTAATGCATTCCTTCTAAAAGTAACTTTCCCCAACAGAGTCCATAACTACAGCAGAGAAGACATTCACCGTTAAGCTGATTAAGACAAAGTATAATAATAATATAATTGTAATGTAAAAATAAACGTGACCTTCTCTATTTTACAATAAATCCACAGTGGCCGTCATGGAACCCTAATACTACTAATAATAATTTAGTTATTTTTGAAATTAGTTATTAAGAAAAAATATGAAATATTTAATTCTATAATATATTGAATTAATAATATTATATATAAGTCCTAATTTAATGGTAATCAGACCAAATATTATTTTTAAAATAGATTTAATAAAAATATCTCTTACTGAATACTGTTAATAACTCAAATTAAAACATTTTTATCAAAATTATTTTAGACCAAGTACAGCATGCTACACCAAAGAATATGTCAACTATCTAAAATGTCAACTACACAGATTTTATAGATCGGGGGTGATTCAGTGTGGGAACTTCTGGACTCTGAGCTGATCTACAGTAGTTGATCTGGCCACAAGGGCCACAGGCAGAGCCAGAACTTTTTAATCAGATTAAATGTGGCTGATGAGGTGCGGGTCAGTTCTCTGAGCCCTGGTGCTGAGCGCCACGCGCTGGGCTCGAGGGTTATCACAAGCTCCCCAGACGTGTTGATTGGAATCGGGCAGCGGGCCGCTCTGGGCCATGGGGAGGTTAGATTAGAAGCGCACTGCAGCCTGCACATAGAGCCTTCTGTTTTCATAAGTGATTTTCTCTCCCCTGCAGCAGATCCACCAAAGTCTCGCTTATAATCAGACGCAGATCTAACTTCACTGCCGATGAAAGCCAATGGGACACACTGCAGCCTTTCACCAGCTTTTGACCTGTATTAACAGGGCAAACCCAGGAATCGTGAGAGTGGCTGGATTAAACTCACTGAATGAATAGAGCAATGTATTATTGTTATTGTTATTACGGTTATTTAAGTGCAACACTGAGCATTTGGAAGATGAACCACCCTATTACTACCCTACCCAACAGCTTTTGTTCACACAAGTACAAAGGTTTTAAACATTTTGTTGCTAAGGACCCACAAATATTATGAAATCAACTTGAAAAACTGTTAAACATATTTCATTAATATCTTAAGTGCACAAGTTACCTTTAAATAAAAAATGCATTTAATATTAATTATAAAAGTAAAAAATTTTAGAGAATTTGGGCAGTTGGAGTTGACTGATTTCACATAAAAACATATAGTGGTCACAAACTCATACTATGAAGTTAAAATGCAGTTATTAAGCATGTTTGATATTTTAAGACGATTTTATTGTTTTGATTTGTCACGTGTCTCCTACTACTATTTCAACGTTGGTATATTCCAGCCTTAAAGGGACAAACCTAGACTTTAAAAGGAAGCATTTTGTCCAAGGAAGTGAGGCAGACATGAAGACATTAGTTTTGTCTGAACCCTTCATGATGATCTTCCTGGGTGGAAGCAGATTCAACTGCCACGTAGTCAATGAACAGACTCAAGCGGCTCAGCAAGGTCAACCAAGACTATAATCCAGTTAAAATTCCACAATTATTACAGAGCACATGCCCCTGTCTCTTTTTCGGTCTTTCTCCCAGATTAGACAGTCATCTGATCGATTTATCCCCGCTTTGACCTTACAAGGCAAAAGTCTGGAGAGGGGAGGCCTTCAGCACCCCTTCTCTTCCTCTAAAATAGGTCCAACTTGGTTTGGCTTGTCTTATTTTAAATGTTGTTTCCAACAGCCTGCTGTCTTTGGTTTGGCATCAATCTTCTCTCTAATTCTATCCATCTTTATTGGTATGTCTTTTGTTCATATCTGTAATTCCAGACTGCATCTCCTAGAGGGTAGAAAACGGCCACAGAGAAACTCTCCTCCCCAACAACAAACCCAGACATCTGCAGAGGAACCGCGTAATACAAAATCACATCCTTCAAATGGCAATGGTCCTCCTCCCAATGGAACCGGACCAAGAATACATGACACACCAACAACAGCCATATGTCTTATCAGCATTATCTAAACACACATCATAAATTATAATCCCACGGCCTGTAATTGTGACAAGGCCCACGCCCAAATCAAAACTCAAGACTCCCTCTTTAATCAGCCAGAAGATTTAAGCGCAACATGTTCTCACGGGCAAGAGAAAGTGCTGAGATCCTGACAGCTACGCCACTGTGGTGCTCGCGATGAATTGGGTGGGTCTGTGAAAATCTGTTGGTTTTAGTCTGGTTTTAATGACCGTGAGAACTTCATACATCCACTGCTGTTGCACGCTGTCTGGTGTCAAATAGAGTTTCGACCTCCAGAAAAGCTGAAATAAGCTTTTTTTATAGGACAGAGAAGGACAAATAATCCCTGAGCTCTGCTGTATGTCTCAATGAATGTGATTTTANNNNCCTGAGTCATATGGACAACAAAATTTAAATAATAACACACCTTCATGCTCTCTTCTGAGGGATAGTTCACCCAAAAATAAAATGGTGTCATTATTTACCTACCTTCATGTCATTGCAAGCCCATATGTCGTCCCATATTTTGCTCATGAATCAAACTGATTCGAATCAGAGTTAAACTCAATGATTTGCTCACAGCAGTTTGAAAGTTAACAAATCACTGTATATGAAGATTATCAATGCATAACATCTTAAACTTCNTGGTGAAGTGAAGCTTATAATGACCAAAGATTTAAAACTGGCCTGAAAAATTCTTCCACATAGACGTGAAGAATCTGATCGNAGTCTGCTTTTTACACAATACTCCTATGACTTCAGAAGAATCTTATGGACTGCTCTTATGATGCTTTTTTGTCATTTTTAATCTATGAACTATGGGCCTGTATGGACCTGTTTTGTTTCACAGTATAAAGAAAGTCATATAGGTTTGGAAAGACATGACAGTAATGAAATACATTTTTGGGTGAACTATCCCTGTAATTTTTGTCTGAGAAACTGAAGCTTTTTCTTGTCTAGCTGACAGCATATTTTGCTTCTAATTTCTTTATGTTGAACAAATCTTCGCCCAACAATAATGTTTATTCAGCACTACATCTTGTCTAGTAACAAAACAACGCCACATTGTTCATTCTCCGCTTCTGCTATCAGAAAAATGTGAAAACAATGGGTTAGTGCCTCTATTGATGTAATAAATGGAGCTTTCTTGCATTCCTAGACACATCCCTGGATTCTCTGAAATTTTCATTTTGTTCAGACTAAAGGAAAAAAAAAAGCCTACCATCAACATAGCATCTGAAAGACTTCCCTAGACAGGGCATTGTCCAAATATTAGTTGTACTTCCACAGTTGTGCTAATGTCAGCGAGAAAAAAAAACAACCTGTTATATCACCATCTCAGGAACCTAAAAGCGTCCATTCACCTTCATTACCATTCCGGGTGTTTTTGTAACTTGAGGATATGTGCTCAACAAACTGAAGCAAAATTCATTGAAGTTTACTTCCACTGTTCCCTGGCCAAGTTAAATTAAGGTTATATTGCTTGGCACACCACGGTCCCCATGTTGTATTTTAAACTTGAAACAATACACAAGCACAAAAGCCTTTGAATTAACCTCCTCTGTGGCAGTCTCCCCAACACCGGAGATGTCAGCATTTTTTCCCCAAATATGTCAGGACAGGAAGCAAAGACGAGAAACAACAGGCTGACCAACCAAAACATTATCTAAGGTTAGACTTATTCATGACACATGGAAGAATAATACAGCTGGAATCAATTCCAAAATATCAAATGTCAAAACAAGAGTATCGGACGTCCTTTTAAAAAGGGCAAATTGCAAAGTTTAAGTCATTATTATAAATCAATTGACTACTTCCTATAATATAATTGAATAACTAGAAGGCAGAAAGGAATGGGAAACCGTATCACTTTAACCCAGGTGAATTATGTGCGAACGGCAGACGAAACCTCATCGGTAGCTATCATGAGCCAGACGCCCTGCTTTGATCGTAAGTGGCCGTGACTGTTTCACCAGATAAGGTGGAAGCACTATGACATTGTGCCTGAGTCAGCATCAAGCTCACCTTCAGCGACAATTCACGCTGGCTCATTCTGCACCTGAAAACCCACCAAGGGCTCTTTTACCCTCAGGCTGACAAGGTGAGACAGGAAGAGGAGGGTTTGGAGGAAGTTACAGTCTTTTACAGCCTTCCCTCTTCTTTGATGCCCTCCGTTCTGCCTGTGATAATGAACTCACGTTGAGCGCTTGAACTCGGTTGTTCAGTCATGCGTGTTGATGCCGATAATAGAGCACGAGCGATTACTTCACGCACGTCTGGGACTCAGACTCTACGGATATGGCCGAACGGGTCGGGTCGGTCAGAGGAAGAGACGGCAGAGTGTCTCCTCTGTACTAGACGTGCATTCCAGTCCTGTTAGGCAGAGAAAAGGTCCCATTAGGCCTGTCTGGGAAGGTAATGAATACCCGCGAGGTCGTGACCTCTGTTCAGACATAGTTACATCATCATCAGAGGGGTTACGGAGGCTCTACATCTGCCCCTGAAGCTGCACATGAGAGGGAGAGGATAACAACCCTCATCTGTCTTTATCACTTTCTCTCTGACGCTCTGTGATGTAAGGCGTTTTGAAGCGAAGACCGATTGCTGGTGTAAAACAACATGCTGTCTGAGACATAAACAGGAGTGTGGGGATTAAACCGTGCTGCTCTGATCCTCTTCGAGATAAATCAAGTCTGCTGAAACTTTAGTGGAACTTTGCTATAATTCAGGCTAAATTTGTCAACCAACGTGCTCTATATTTAGATTAACTACTTTTTGGCCTTTTTGACATTTTGCTAGGTAATGTGCACTAACTGCAAGACTAAATTCTAACTAACTAAATAAATAATAGTCTCTTAAGATTGGAGGTGAGCTAACATACCTCCCCCACACAAACAGGATGTCTGTTGAAGCTGAACAAGTAAGTCTCCCATGATCTGCTGCAATAATCTAGCTCAAAGGTCACTAATTAATGGACTGCAATCCAGATCCAGAGCCAAGAGTGGTTCCATCAGGACAGCGAATCAATTATCATAAATGTATATAATTATAAACATAGAACTTTTTTGTTTTTTGGAGAAGCTGAGCATCTGAAGCGGAATATATAATGAAAACATGCATTTGCAGAGTAATCGTAAACACAGGAAACACTGAATCAGGTTGCTATTTCTGCCACTTGATGATTCTCATGCACAGGGATGAGAAAGTGTGTGCTTATGCTCTCTTAACTTTACGATAACAGTCCAGTGTAGAGTTGTTTAGTTCTGTCTGGCCTAACTATCACACAGGTTCACTTTCAAGGCCTTACTATATTTGGAATAGTGTATAGTGTAAGCTGCAGTTAACAAACATGGAAAATGTTTTACCTCTTCAATAAGGGTTTGGAGTGCATCGCAAATAAAAATATAATAATGTGGTCAAGACAACATCCTGAATGTATTAGAGCCAGTTCAGACAGAGCAAGCTGGAAACAAAGGACAAAGCCTGCTATGAGTGAGAAACCTCTGAGAAACAACAGCAGGTTGGCTCAACCGCCTCAGTTGCCAGAACGCAGAAAAAGGCCATTAAAGTCAATTAAGAGGAAAATCAGGCTGGAAATGAATTATCCAGCCCTCTAATCTCATCATAGCCATGTGGTGATCAAGAGGGCAGATTATCACTCGCAAATTACTGCAGAGTTCAACAGCTCTCCCACGGGTGGCCATTTTGTTTGAGGTCAAGGTGAAAACGAAAGATTTCACCGTTTCAAATACAATGAAAGAACATCAAAGTAAACTATCTTAAAAACTACAATATTGTACATTTATGACATTAAAGGTAAAGTGTGTAATTTTTTCATTAGCATTACCAAACCAAATTTGCAAAAAATGATGTTTCTTCATCGTTTGCTGAACATTCCATCCATCCGTCATTGGTCAGTCAAACAGTTCTTCCCTCAAACGTCATTGGTTGTGCCAGATTTGTGGTGGTTGGGTTGTTCTTATTAAGATTTTTTTGTTGCATATTAAGAAAGTACAGAAAAAAGTATAGTAACATCCAAAAATCACACTTCATCTAGACCCTACAAAGCAAATTTCACAAATACAGCTTATGATACTCTTTATTAATTGCTTACTGATGTAATTAAAAGGTGCCTGATAAAGAGTTGTTAGTGCTAGTATGCACCTATTTGTGCCAGTATGTTCCTTCTATTGATGAATGCGAGAACAAACCAGACTACTGAATGCAATATGTATATAATTAACCAAAGACAAATATGTTCTTTCATTTTTTTTTTATCAAAAACAGAGAAAACTGTTTTATTGGCCCCAGACTATTGCCTGTAACAATACTGAAAAACTTATGCAATAAGCTCTCTAGTTCCTCATTGAATAACCAGCCCCAGATGTTACATAGTAGACAGTAGCTGTTTCGTCTATCCATTGTTAAAGCACAACTTAGAACAAAGATATAGATTTCCCCCTCAAGAAAATCTGAGCAGCACTGACCACTCATAAACACAGAACGGATGACAGCCACGGGCCTTTCTCAGATTGCTTTACTGGAAAGTTTTCCAGAACCATAATGTTTAGAGTTAGAAACTCTTTGGTTTTGCCAATGTTGAAATTTGATCCGATCAAACATTCAAACTGTGTTTGTTTGTGGGTGGGTGGTCTGAGGGCAATGAATTCACAAGCTGAATTCATTACCTAGAAGACCCAGATAGATATATAGATCGATAGATAGATCAATAGATAGAGAACATTTTTAAAAGGAACTAATTCTTCAAATTGGATCCTTGGGTCCTGGTGTCTGTGAAATCCACAAGACCACACAATGTCCTATTTGTAATTTTGTGGTCATGACTTCACTCCGCACTAATTCCCAAATGGCACCCTCAGCCCTCGCTGCCCTCCTCCCAGTCTACACTCGGTCTGACTTCTACAATCAGACAAAAGTTACACAGCCACCATGTTGAATCAGCATCAATTTCCACCTGGCAAAGGCACTTGTGAGGTTTGTTCTAAAACCCAATGCGTCTGGACATTTAAAGGGTAAAGTACACGAGATCCTCCCGACAACCCTCCAAAATCTGCACGTCTGGCTTCTAACTCCCTGACGTTACTGAGTTTGGGCAGCAGGGTGGACGCAATGGAAGGCTTTGCTGACTTATTAGGGTTTCCCCAAGTCTAACGTCTCTCTCTCTGCTTCAGCTCTGTGGTTTGTATGGCTCCCAGAGAGGAAAAGATGACAATGGTTGGCTGGGGGCCGTGGCAGAGCAGTCATTCCAACAGACAGGAACCTAAACGCTTAAGCTGCTCATTGTTAAAGCCCTCAGCTGGGTCTCATGACACCATGTTGCTAATTTCGATACCTGCTTTTACATTCGAACTGGGATTCAGAGCCAACATCAAAGGCTCACATCACATCCTGTCCCTCTTATGCCCAAATCAACCTTGACTTTGTAAGAGCTGCTACCAAGATACGCAAAGCAGTAAGATCTGAGGTCAAAAACCTGCTGAGGAAAATGGGAAAACACACGAGGGACAGACCGCATCTCGCTCAAACCACAACTGAAGAAACCCAGTGAAATCCAGCACCCGACTGGAGCATATTAAACAAATATTCTCCGCTAGTATTTCAAGGAAAAATATTTCACTACTGGTGATGGGTTTAATGAAAGTGTGACTTGAAAAAATAAAAAGGAATTACGGGAAAACTCTGTATTTTTAGGATATTTTCTCATTGTGTGAACAGGAGATGCAGCTGTTGATGTGTGCTGGAGACGGATCTGGATTGGAAAGGAAACAACGGCTGGTCCTCAGAGCAAGAGGGAGACGCTCTGACAGATTTGTGTGGTTAGTTTCTCATGGACTGCATCATTCCTCTTGGGGGAAACGAGAGCGAATGAGAGAGGACAGTGCTAGTAAATACCGCCAGCGTTGACTCCTATCCCTCATTAGGACCGTAGCAGTTAGGCGGCACTTGGAGCATTATCATACCAACTTTAACTGCATTACAGGCCCTATAAACAGTCACAAGACTACCACATATATTTTTGGATGCTATTTAGACGCCTCTCCACGGCTCATCGGTTGCCTTCTCACGACTGATTCCACAAAGAGAGGCCTTTGAAAACATGAACAGCCTTCCTTTTTAATCCTGAAGCCCATTTGCTTGAATTTTTCACTTGGTAAAAATAGTTTATGGAGACATTAAACACTGCAGGCAACACATAACATAATTGCGTGCTACATAGACGGTGTGGCGTGCATCTTATCTTAACATCTGAGGAATGAACAGCACAGAACCCGCAAGACAGCAACAGAATTTGCCTTTAAGCTTTTGAACTTCCTGTTTGCTATCTTCAGACTTCCATATAAATGTATAATACACTTCTGCGTTTATTATGCATTTATGCATTTGCCAGGCTCTTTCATCCAAAGTGACTTGCAGTGCATTGGAGGTATGTATTTTCTCAGTATGCATGTTCCCTGGGAATCAAATCCATGACCTTGGTGTTGCTAGCAGCTGAGTTACAGGAATGATTCCAAGATGGCACAGGATCGTGGGTACAGGTACCTTCTGGAGGGCACGCATTTGTTCTGTTCCAAAACCTAGTGAGCTACCTACGTAAGCAGTATTTTAGGGCTTCATTTTAAGGCATTAAAGTCACACTCCCAACATGAAGAGGCAGCATAATTATACCGCCTACTGAGATACTTTTGTCCGGCTAGATTCTAAGGCAGCATCATATTTACATCTTTCTCGTTATTTTCTCTCAGCTAGCCTTTCATTTAATTTACACTCTGTATTGTTTACATTATCTACACAAGAAATTCAAAAGTTTGTGGTCGGTTAGGCTTTTTAAAGTTTTGAAATAAGGCTGCATTCATTTGATCAAAAATACAGTAAAAACAGTAATATTGCAAAATACTAATACGATTAGGGTCGCAAGGGGGTGGACAATTTTTGGTAAACTTATGGAAACTTTCCAAAAATGTATGAAGGTTTATGAAAATTTCCCCCTAAAAATCCTGGAAATTCTCCAAAATTTCTGAAATGTTTACCTACAAATTTTCCGCCTCTTTGCGACCCTACTTTTACAATATAAAAAACACACTTCAAATGTAATTTATTACGGAGATGCAAAGCTGAATTTTCAGTAGCCATTATTGCAGTCTTTAGTGTCACATGATGCTTCAGAAATCATTCTAATATCATGATTTGGTGGTCAAGAAACATTTCTTATTATTATCAATGTTGAAAATGGTTGTGCTGCTGATTATTTTTATGGAAACCATGATACTTTTTTGTTGCTCAGGATTCAAAAGAGCAGCATTTATTTGAAATAGAAATCGTAGCATAGTATTTCATCATCTTTTTAAAAATTACTTTCCAATTGAATCTATTATATTACATTTTTAATTATTTGTAATCATTCTCCTTACTGTTCAGTTGATTTTTTCATTAAATAAAGGTAAATAAGTGTGTCCCTTATGGTGGCCAAAATAAGATTTAAGAAATACTTATATTTAATTGAATAATGAAATGCAAACAGTCTAATTAAAATGAACTTTTTTGAATGTATTTTTAGTATTATCAACACGCTATCAATCAAACTCTTCTGTGTCTGATAGGACACGTTCTTAGGCAGTAGACAGCGAGGCAGCTCACTGGGTTTTGGAAGAGACCCATTTTTTGACACAAACACTGACAAATGCCAAGCCTTAATTTCATCTGGACGTCAGAAGTCCTCACAAGTGAACTTGCGGTCACTGAGACTATACCACAGTCATGCCTGAGCAATGCAGTCACTGAGTCAGCACACAAATTCACGGAGTGGTCGAGCGGTCATCAATCAATGTCTATACACACTCTATATCAACCCTACCGTAGTCCTGTAACACACTTACACAGAGCAGTGATGAACTAGTAAACACTGCGAAGCTTCACATAAATACAAAAGAAAAAAAGAAATGGTTATGACATCAGTGGTAGGCTCCTCTGGCACAGAAAAGCTAAAACATTTACTGGAAAGCAGGATTGTGTGTAAACTGATTTGCTTGTGTGGCAATAGCTGAAAGGTTCTGGTTCTGGAACAGCCCAACAAAACAAATCCCAATCCAAATCTCTTTTTCCATTTCTCTGTGTTTACCAGGAACATCCTTGCGGGTTGATCGAGTGAGATATGTACAGATATGTCCATAAAAGGGCTAAATCTGAAAGCAGACGAGAGGCAGCTGTAACAATAGGCAGTCATAACGTGTCTGTCATGAGGAGTATTATTTATATCCGTGGTATAGACTACATTACAGTCACAGAAAAGGGTGTGGAAACTTCTGTGAATGTCTCTCCAAAATTGTGTGTGTAAAGTCACAGGATACGGTGAATTCTCTCATGTTGCCTTCAGGAAATCGTCATCATTTCCACAACGCAATCATCAGGCCTGTAGGTAGTTCCAAACCATTTCACCGTGCGAAAACTGCTCACACGTTTCCTCTTATGCAGAAACGGCGTCTGATAACTTTGTTTTGCTTTGACGCAGCGAGTGTTTGTTTCCTTCAGTAGCTGAATAATTAGCACTGAATAAATAGATAAATAAGCACCGACGAGCAAACGAATAAATGCAGTGTCGACCTTAATGAGCAGGCTCGTTAGATTGGGTGATTGCTGTTTGGAGTTAGTTTAATTCGATCTGCCTCTCTAATCCCACAGCCTGCGATGTTTCATTGTTCACCGCAGCTCTTACAAAAACAGACGTTAGCTCATTTGAATTTGAGAGGTATAACTATTGATCTCACACAAAGGGAATTACTGTGTGTTCTGAGAGAAAACAAATTACGCTGGTTTGTCCCAATCCTAATAAAGAAAGGCGCCAATGTATTTGGTGGAAGTTTCTATGACTCCTGATTAAGAATGTTAAAGTCTGTATTGCTGAATTGAGGCAATATAGAGAGATACAGAGGCAATTATCCACTCTGATTAAGGGAAAAGCTAAAAGTGATGTGAACGCAGGGTCTAAAATTAACTTTCTGCCACACCAGCCAATGGCTGCTGAATTGAGAAAATGTATCAGTTATACATATCTCTTACTAGACATAAAAGTACACTTGTATTATTTTCATAAATACACTACCATTTAGTAGTTTGTATCATGGTTTCCAGCAAAACTGTTCCACATAGATGATAAGAAACGTTTCTTGAGTAGCAAATCG
>SCHK01403819.1:0-14665 GCA_004124795.1 Poropuntius huangchuchieni | reverse complement strand
TTAATTTCAGTTTAAACTTAAGGACTAAACAACTGGATTTATTTTAAAAAACATTTTGTAACCCCAACAAATCAGTTATTGCCGAAATTTTACATTCATAAATCTAATTATGAGTCAGTATGCTGGATATTTCTGTCTTTTGTTTGCTTTGTCTTGTGTTTTGTTTCTATATTTATCAAGTTATCAGTGATTTACTGATAATTACTAGCAAAACTGTAAAGGAAAAGCTCAACTAACATATTTGTATATCAAGGTGCCTAGGAGATCTTTAAAAGAATTGGCTGGTTTAGAAAGTTTGAGGCGTTTACTGGCACACATCTGCTTCACAACCTTCATAGTAATGCTAATAATGTCTGTCTGCTTAACTGTCATTAGCAGCAACGTAATAGTAGATATTTTCTTGTAGATGTAAACCATTGGAAACAATAGAGCTTCTTCTGTGATTATTCATTCATAGCCTACAGTAAATTATCATGCCAACTCATGCAGCAGTGTAGCTATGGTTATCATGAATGTAAGCAGGTCTGTGTGAACTGCAGTGTAACAAAACAAAGTGATATTATGCCATTTATTACAATCTAAGGTCATGGGCTCAACGTGGTCCAAAGTCTTAGTTTGTAATATGATGTTAAAACAAAGTGGTTAATCTAAAAAGGAGAACTGTAATTGAATGAATGTTTAAAATGAAGTGTGTTATGACTAGAATGTGAAATTTTATTCCTCAAAACACAGGAACAAAATTGTTAAACAAAATTTGTTGGTTCTGTGAGGGAATGTTAGAAAAGGGCTTCTAAACTCTGCTGTTGGTTTAGGAATGTTTTTGTGCAATAGACTACCATTTATTACAAATATGAGATTGTTCTGATTCTAGATATCTGATATCTAGATCAATGAAACTTGAAAAGATGGTTTCAAACCAGAAACTGAAAAAACTGTGTACAGATTTTAAGATGGACAAGCTGAAAATAAATTATTTTAGTGAAAACATCGTTTCATTCTCTGATCTTATTTGCATGATGTACGTTTTCGTACTCTAACTTATTAATTATAAACTGTTGTATTAGAGGAAGAATGTTTTTCAGTAAATTTGTAGTTCACATAAATTTCAGTGCCTGAACTTAAGTCACTACATTTATTTTTTCATGTATAATTATTTTACACACATTATTAGTAATTTAACACATCGAATATTTGTACTTTAAGTGAACTACTACAATTTTTTTTAAATAAAAAGCGTAATATTGTGAAATATTTTTATAATTTAAAACTGATTTGCTTATTATTATTAACTGTGAAAATGAATATATATTTTGGAATATTGTGATTTTTGGTATCAGTGACATTGTTAGTTATTTTAACCCGAAATCTTAATGTTCATGGACATGTCATGAGTTACGCTTTCTTCAGTCCATTAGGTTACAGAATCTAAAATCCAGAAATTAGACCTTCACCTAAACTTCTCATATGAAAAATGTTTAATCTGATGACAGAGTGATTCATCTAGTATACCGGAAAAAAACAGCACTTTCTTGATTGTTCTAGAATCTGTTTCCAGCTCATTAAATTTGTTGATTGTCTGAGTCACAGTTTTGCCATTAGTGGTCAGCTCTTTGGCCATAGTTTGGGCACAGGGCCGAATATTTCTCTCATTGATTGCTGCTGTGAGCTCAGCAGTCATTACAGTGATGCTGTTACCACAGCGACCGAACTGTCTGTAGCACTTTGCTGAGCTTTGTTATTGGCTGCGCTGCTTCCGTTTCCTGCTTATGCAGCCAAAACGACACTAACCTATATGTCTGCCTAAAGAGCTTTTACCATTTAGTTTGGATTGTTTAGGCATATTGCATTCAAGATAAAGATGTCACTTCCCAGCTCAGAAGGATTTGCATGCCACTTGCGTTAACCACATCCATAAACGAATCCAGCATATTGCACATTCCCTTGAAAGTTATCTGTGTGTTGTTTAACTGATGTGCAGATCATGCAAGCAGAATGCTTCAATGCATCACTTCTGAGATGATGGTGGCCTGTTCTAAAGCATACACCCATTTTTGTGCCTCTCCTCCTTTCTTACAGTTAAAATCCCAGGCCTGTGAGGGGGGTTGGAAGTGTAGCTACATTATGCTCAACCACCGCAGTGCTGTCCCGTTAACGTTACCGCGAGGGGCGGGAGGGGTGTGTGTGAAAGAGAGAGAGTCACTGAAAGTGTTCGTGATCTCTCTCTCTCTCTCTCTCTCATCCCCTCCCCTTCTCTCTCACTCAGGCATACATACACTTTCATGCAGAGACGGGAGGACTATTATTTTTTTCGTCCAGGTCGTTTTAATCCGTTCTAGAGAAGCGTTTATCATGCTAATGTCTCTTGTTTTACTGCTATTTCCAACAGGCTAACAAAAGTTGAAGCCTGTCATTTTAATTAAGTCGTCACTTGACTGCGTATATATATATATATATATTTTTTTTCCAATACGTGCTCTCAGGAGGATATATAGTCGCATCCAGTTTGAAAAACTGAAGGAAGCTCTTCATACGGAAGACTGGATTTGTGTTTCGAGGCTTTGGTCGCCTGAAGCTCTTTCGGTAATGCAGCACTTTTTGTGATGACGCGGTATAGACATCGCTTCATGCTTCCATCATCAGGGGAATATAATATACTGCACTGATGTAGAGTTTATAAGGAGAAATACTTAGGGGTTTTTCTGCCTTGTGTATGTTTTTATCGTCAATATAAGAAGTTTGTATTTTGACTACTAATCCTCTCTCTCTCTCTCTCTCTCTTCATCTCTCTCTCTCTCTGCATCCTTGGTGACGACGGTCTGTTTTATTAAGCACCTGCCAGCAAAATGTGAGTACAAAATTTCCACTATTTCAAACAAAACGCTACTGTACTTAAAAGCAAAAGCCCTAATTCGTTCAGTATGTATTGAGTTTTTGTTTTAAACCACTTTTTTATGCCTGAGATGTATTCCTATACCAGTTGGGCTATTAAAACGCAGTTTATTGTGCTCTCTGTATTATATTTACCAAATGTCTACGGTTGTTTGCAAGAGAGTTTGTTAAAAGCGCCGCAAAATCTCTCCGATTTTAAGAGCTGATACATCAAAAATTGCGTAGACTTTAGTGCCCTGCTCCATCTATCGGAATTTAAGGGAAACTGCATCAAAAATCGTATTAAATCATGGTCCTACATACACAAAACTTACCTGCACTTAATTCGATGCCCTTCTTCAGTAATTTTCGCGATGCATGCAGTAAATGTTCGTCTCGCGCAAACCAGACTGACTTTTGGCGCCCACATGACACAGTTGTCCCAGCATTAATTATCTGTAATGCGTTTTAAACAAAACACACAAGTTCTTTATTATTGTGTTTTGTCTATCCAAAGTCTTGCTAATCGCAACGAAGTTATCGAACAACTACAGTTGCTATGGTTACCTCCCGAGGCGAACGCGATTTCTGTTAGCAAACGTGTAACGTGTAATCCGACTAACTTTGCTAAAATGTTTGAAAGCAAAACACGGTTTGTTTGTTTGTTTATTTATTTATTTTCAAGTAAAACAAAAGTACCTTTTGTTTTGATTTTCGGGAGCCTTATATAACCCCAGAACAGCACACACTTAATGCACACTTGTACCTGTAAAAGTAATTTAATGTGATGTAAGCTCATCTTTTATGGCAAATTTAATTTACAATGCCGTATTTTAATGAGATTTAATTGCATCATAGCCTGAATTGAAGCCCGATTCTATTTCAGTATATTTATTATTATAATGTAATATTTGTTTAGAGGGACTGAACATTCTCATGTGTCTGATTGAGCCTATGCAGAGACAGTGGTGCAGAGGAAACCTTAAGGGCCCAAAAAATGTGCCTTCCCAACCCCTGTCCCTCATTCCCCTTAGGTCTGCCCCAGATGCCAATGCAAGCCCTGGAGCCCCAGGAGCCCCAGAGGGTGAGGGGGGCGCACCTGCCCCACCTCCCAACCTCTCCAGCAACCGTCGTCTCCAACAGACACAGGCCCAAGTGGATGAGGTAAACCCTACCAATATGAACTCAAATACTAAATACTATGGAAAACAAGTTGAACTAGGTGAATCTTAACTTCAGAAAAAATGTAGAAATGAAAAAAAAGGTTATAATGAATGACATTTAGATAGAAGAAGCTTGTACATAAATGATGGCCCTTGAGTACAGGCCTATGGTTCAAGGATGCCTTCTAAAGCTACTAAATACTGCACTTTTTCAAGTTTATATTATGTTCTGATCAGTATTTTTTATGGCTTTTAATATATTGGTTGTGACATATATTAGTAAAAATGTTAATGATAACAGTGAGGAAGTAAGTAAGATTAAAGGAGCAGACTCAAATTTATCAAAGCTAGATGGACTCTTAGATGGACTTTCTTGGAACCATAAAATTTTAATGCAATCAAATTTTGAGGTACTAGTCAGTCTCTCATGCAATATTCATCCTAATATTGCTTCCAATGTTAAGTGTCAATGAAGATATTCCGTAATCTCTATTTCTACAAAAAAATGTCTTTCAGTTTCACATTGAATCTTACTGATGCAATGCAATGGTGTTATGTTGCTGATTTCTTAGATGCTGAGTTGCTGTGTCTATCTTTTGCATATGTGTTCAGGTGGTTGATATCATGCGTGTGAATGTAGACAAGGTTCTGGAAAGAGATCAGAAGCTATCAGAACTGGATGACCGGGCAGACGCGCTGCAGGCCGGAGCATCGCAGTTTGAGAGCAGCGCTGCCAAACTGAAAAACAAGTACTGGTGGAAAAACATGAAGGTGCGATTTGACTGTAGATGCTGGCTTGGGATTATTTACCTCTAGAGTCCTTGGTCTCAAGTTTATTTATTTTATTTAAATTAGTTTAAGATACATATTTAAATTCACCGTTAAAATTAAATAATTAAAGAAACTTATTTGTCATGTAAATTAGCTGTAAAACCATTCTTATGTAAACTGTCACGTTTACGTAAGAATAGTTTAATGAAGCATTTATTGTGTCTTTTTTAGTATTAAGTAATACTAAAAAGCAAGATTCAAAAATCAAAATGATTATGTTAGTCTCAATATAGATAGATTATTAGTATAGATAATTGTTAAATATATTCATTAATACAGTGAATACACTGAAAAAAACTTTCATAGAAATTGCAAGCAAGTTTCACAATTGATTACAAAGAATTGTAACTTTGAGAATTAAACATGACATAACATCATAGCAGTTTCTTTAATTTCCAGCTTTGAAAAATCATGTATAGTGCCTCCTTCGGTGTTTCTATATTGCCAGCAGTAAAGATGGCTCATGGGGCAAAGCTGACTCAACGCTAAAGCAGAAGCATTCTCATTTGGATATAACCTGAATGCAGTCCGTCCGGCCCATAAGTCACAGCGCTGGCGAGCGTTTGAGATATATTAGGCAAGTTGCAGTTGTGACGCAAGCTTAGGTACTGCAGTAGCAGAGCGAGTCCAGCTACTCCTGAGACTTGCGGACGATCACAACCGTCAGGCGGTTACCATCTCGTTTCATTTTTTACTTTCCTACTGCCCATATAACTCCATTGATCATCTATTAATAGAAGAGACTTTTTAGAGCATGACATGGATATAAATACGTAGTTCATTTAAATATTTTTAAATAATAAATGAGGAATTCATATATAATTGAATTTATTCCTTTTTCCTTAGTAGTTTTGAAAGAAGAGGCACTTCAGATGTGTTGTGAACGTCTCGTACTGCATTGGTCCGTCTGGCCCTCTGACAGCCTCACTTTACATATTACATTTTTATCTCTCCATCCAGCTATCTGTCAATCCATCCCCTCGGTGTAGATTTATAAGCTCCCCCTCATTCTCCTCCCCTCCAGACAGCATAAATTTATTACTCCCTCACCAACCCCCCACCGCCCGCCCCAGATGGCCGAACAGCTGCCCGTCCAATCGCATCTCTGAGCGGGAGTGGGGGGAGGGGGCTTCTAGTCCCAATCTGGATTACAGCATTTCTGGATTAAAACCCAGATGTGATTTGTGATGTAACCCGCTCTAATCATTCCCTTTGCGCTCTCTTTCTCTCTTTAGGTCCTTTCCATATCTCTTTCTTATTCGGTGTAGATTTCTTCTATTGTCCCATTTTTAATTTCTCAAATTCTGTCCTGGCTTCTCAAACTAGATTGTTTTATTATTACTGCTGGATTTCTTTTTGTAACTTTACTCTGTATTTTTCAGTGTTTACTTGTGAGAGAAATATTGATGCTTAAAGCAGCCACAATCATGGTCGATTTTTATGTCTTCATTTTAGATAGCCCTGCGGTGTGAAAAAATGAAAAGTGAAAAGTTTAAATATTCCATGTACTTAATATGAGATCAGAAAAGTTAACTGTATTATCATCATAAAAAAGAATTAGCAGTTAAGTAGTTATTCATGCAATCTTATTTCTCAAACAGAATTGATTAATTAGCTTTATATTTATGGATTTTTTTCTTTCACAGATGATGATCATGATGGGAATTATTGGGGTCATCTTGATGGGCATCGTTTTCAGTGAGTAGAAACTAATTTAATTTTACAAACACTAATCGGTGTTGGTTGATTTACTTGCAAATCAGAATGTTTTTAATATTTAGATGTTTTGTAACATTGACACAATGAATTTTAGGCATATAAAGGCTAACTTAAATGCTAATAAAAGATCAGCTGCTCTTACAAAGATAAGCTAAGATCTAGTTAGTATATTCATCAAATATATAAAAGCCCAATTTAATCCTGAATCAGCATGGACTAATCAATTGCAATGATTTATTTCTTTTCTTGTCTTTTATGACAGTGTACTTCTACTACTGAGCCTCTCGTGGGACGCACAAGGACAGGAGACTCTGGCTTTGTGTGAACTCCACCCCTCCTTCTCTCCCCACCAATGCCTTTCATTGAATCCACAGTGTGTGTGTGTGTGCAGTCATTGACGCAGTGCCTCTCCCTCCCTTTGTCTGTCACTGCATTTCTTTGTACCTCTCTTGAGTGCTTTGCAACAGTGCCCGAGCTTACTCAAAAACTCCTTCGGTTAGGAATATCTACACATGGTATTAGATTGGAGAATGTGTTGGCCATTTTAAGGCCAAAAAAGAATAATAATAAAAAAAAAAATGAGGGATGCAATAATGTAGATTTGTAGCGCTGGTCCAGATGAACCCATGAATAACTAAAGAGGGAAAATGAAATGCAAAGTTCAGTTAAGTTTGAGTTTAGGATCAAGTCATGCATTTATGCATAGAAGCCAAAGTGTACTAGTTTACCCAGAAACAACAGCTGTGGTCCTATCATTAGAGTATTTACAAAGCGCAACTGCAGTGAGAAATTACAGGAATATTTTTTAGAATTGTTTTTAACCCTCCTGCATATATAGAGTCATAGAAGCAACTTGTTTTCTCTTCTTAATATGGACCTTTAAAGACCTGAATGGTGTTAGAGCGGTAAGGACTATGTGAATTAAATGTCTTAAATTGACTATTGATTTAGGATGTTAATTCCTTCTATATCATAATGTAAAACATGGATGACACAATTGTTCTAATTCATTTCAAGATTTAAAATGTTTAAAAAGCATAAGAGAAAGATTGTAGGATGTTTTAAGCATCTGCAGTCGACTTAAGGGGAATATCTGATCACAAATCGTCACTTTTGCTGTTTAATGTCGTCTTATGTCTGCCAGAAGATCAGTTGAGTGTGGAGGAAAAAATCTAACATTACAGCAGTGACCACAATATACATTTTTTAAGTAGATTTTTGTTTTATATTTATATATTCAAGATTATTGTGACAAGTGTGGTCACAAATGCAATTTATTTTGATTGATTTATTGCTAAATTAAATGCGACCATTAAAAAATGGGTAAAATCAAAGGTGAAATTCAGATCCTGATCATACCTCCTGACTTCACTGGCTACATGAATGAACTACTACTGATATGCAAAATGAAAGAGAAATAATAATGTGACTAGTTTAATGTATTTGTAAATATTTGGGATTCAGTGTGGGAGCAGATACCTAATCAGCACTGGAGACGACAATGTTCAGGGATGTACCTCTGCATGTGTTTGTGTAAAATATACATGGGCACTTTAACCACCTTAATTATTATAGTGATTGTAGGTTTAGTTTAACTGGACATTTTTGAGGTATTAAGGACATATTGTCCATCACCTAAAACTATGAAAATTTGCTCTTGTTGATGTGGAATTTAATGCAAGATCATCATGTGTGAATATTGTCCCCTACATTCAGCATTAACCCAAACTGCAAACCTAATGCAGGGCAGTTAACGTTATTCCCTTAAAAAAAAAAAAAAAAAAAATCCTGACTACATTGTGTTTTATGCAACCTATTCATTTGTAAATATGTGCAGCAGAGATGCATAAAATAACAGTTCCTGTCCCTGAGCATTTGGAGCCAAGCTGCTAACTCGTGGTTCATTTTAAAGCATGTCTGCTTGCCCACCATGTGCTGATTCTAATAAAGTGCTGATGCTGTTACTCGCTCCTCCCCTGTGTAGTTTTTTTTTTTTTTTTTTTTGTGAGCGGGTAGGGAAACCGAAGGAAAGTTAACTCTGAAAAGAGAGCTGGAACAACTCACATCACATGCAACTCTAGTAAATGAAGAGCACAGCAAGACTTGGCGAATATGGCATGATTTAATTGGTTATTAATCAGCAACAATGCTCATCCAAATCACAAAGTGAAATGAATCATACAAAGCGGTGATACAGAAATGTTTCGTACTACAGCAACCTAATTAGAAAGCGTGTACATGAAATGCACTTAATGTCTATTGAACCATCATGTCTGAACAGTAAATGTTTTATTAACATGAAAGAACATTTCTAGATGCAAGATCTCCGCTAAAACAATCTGTTTTCAGCATCTACTGGTACATACAGATTAAAACTAAATCATACATGAAAATTAATCAAGACATAATCTACGGTTTATAGCAAGAGAAGTCTACACTTTTACACAAACTAAGCAAATCAAGGAGGGAAAAAAAAAAAAACGGTTACATGAGAAAAAGTTCAAAAAACAGGAGCAACAAGAAATGTATATAAAAAGCCATAAATGATATGAAAATTAAAAACCAGGATCCATGAGCCTATTGTTGAAGCAGAATTTGTATGTATTCACATTTTGAAAAACAACGGCATGTCTTAAAAACGAAGCAATCACAATATTTTAGCAAAAAAGAGGGGTTGTCGTAAACTAAGCACTCAACACCTATATATGACCGAACTATCAGACAAAGATCTGATGATACGAAGCATAAAATAAGACTGTTTCACTATAAAACACTGAACTCGGCGGGACTGATTTTACAGAGTTGAAGTATGAACGAACCGACGATGATAAAAGAAATAAAACTACAGCAAAGACGCACTTAACCGTCATCCTCGAAAAAGCTGCAGATTTTCACAGCCACTACTACGTCGACTAAAAACCGTCTGGGCAATTTAAATTTGAAAAATTAGCCTTGAGTACTTTAAAATCCTGTGCACACAGACTACTGCACAGGTATGAGGATACTACATCTGAAACAGTCTGGTTTGGTAGTTGCTCTGAAATTATTGGCACAAGCCATTGGTAACAAATAAGGTGTGCTTAGCATGGTAACGTTTTCAATGGAACCGTTAATTGTGCATCATCTTTTTGGATCCCATGGTGTTAACAGGCTACATACTTGTCCTTCGAGTTTGCATGCTTCAAATTATTATGCAGACAAAATATTTTTCCATGCAAAAAAATAAAAATAAAAACTGTCAATTGTGCTCAATCAGACTGTGAGCAAACATTTCAGTTAATGAGCTTTAAAATAAAAGAGAGAGAAAGAAAAAATACAGTCTGGCATGGCAGGCAACATCAAAAGCACATTTTGTCAGATTAAAAAAAAAAAAAAAAAAAAAAAAAAAAAAAAGGCAAAAAAATTATTGACATAGCCTATTAAAACCCTTCGAAAAATATACCCACCAATTTTCAATGAAGCCCCTTATCTTTTCATTTCTTTTTTTTGAATTTGCCCACCATCTCGTTCTCGCTTGTGTTGTTCACTTTTGAACAATCAATGGCGTCATCTTCGTCATCTTCTTCGTCTTCTGGGTCTGCGTCATTCTCGCTCGCCCTAGTATCTTCATCATCATCATTAGGATTTTGCGACGAATCATCAGAGGTGCGGGACTGTTTGGGAGAGGGTGCGTCGGTCTCCTCTTCTTCTTCCTCCGCTGATGCCGTGGGCAGTTTTTCGAGCACGACTGCGAGTCTGACTTTGCTTGGACGTCCTCTCTTACGACGTGGAGCAGCACCATCGGCGTTCTCACCTACCGTCTCTCCACCTTCTGCGGTATGAGCCTTGGCTTTGCCTGTACCTGGAGGCCGGCCTCTCTTGCGAGGAGTGTCACCGACTTTCTTTTCGACAACCTTGACCTTTTTGCCAGAACCTGGAGGTCGGCCTCTCTTGCGAGGAGTTCCGTCGGGGTTTCGTTGAATGACCTTCAGTTTGGTGCCGGTGCCAGAGCCTGGGGGACGGCCCCTCTTGCGAGGAGAACCATCAGTGCGCTGAATCTTCTTCACCTTGTTGGGAGAGCCTGGAGGGCGGCCTCTCCTTTTTGGGGTTCCATCTGAGGCCCTGGCGATCTTGGCAACCTTGGTAGAACCTGCGGGCCGACCCCTCTTTCTCTTCAACGTGCCCGCCGGTCTCCCTCTCTTTCGTGGAGGACCGTTGGCAGCATCAAGGCCGATTTCGACACCAGCTTGTTTGGCTCCGCCGCTTTGCGAACCGGATTTGGCACCGTACTTCCGTGGTCTTCCTCTTCCTCTTTTTACCTTGGGACCTTCGGCGATGGGATGAATGCGTGGTCTTCCGAGAGGCTTTGACAGTCTCCGCTTACGCTGTAAACTCATCCTGTGAAGTCTCTCTGATTCTTCCTCAGGCGTGAGCGGGATCTTTCTCGGCCTGCCGGGCATTTTTATCTTCTTTGGTCGACCACGTTTCTTCACCTTGGTCTTTATGACTATGTCGGGAGAAAAGAAGTCCACCTTTTTAGATGGTCTGGCATTGTGTGTCGGCGCTTTCTCGGTAGTGAACTTCTTATTGAGTGACCCTCGTGGTCTGCCTCGTCCACGTTTGGGTGGATGGGTGCTGCCGTTGGGCAGAGGGCTCTCAGTTCCTTCTTTATTCTCAACCTCCATCACGTTGCAGCTTCTCGCTCACAACTTCAGGCGTATCAGTGCCACACTCTTCTGTTTGGAGCTGAGAATCTGAAAACGGCATGATGAGAGGGAGAAAAAGATTTGAGATGAAGGTACAAGACATTATTTGAATACAGTACTTAAATGGATATCGCTTTCCCTCCAAAACCAAAATTTATTATTATTCCGCAATAAATTATTTTTGCTCAAACGTACAACAACGAGCAAAGCTGTTTGCATACCTTGTATTGCCATGGGGGGGGGGGTGTATAAAAAGGTATTCTTATTTTTTTCCCACTGTCTTGCATACAACCTCAATTATTTTTGTATTCTAAAAAAAAAAAAAACACACTACATTTTACATAGGTGGAATCAATAAAATGTAAATAAAACTGCACAGCCAAATAAAAAAAATGTACAATGAAAGGAAAAAAGCAAATATGAACCTATTTATGAACTCAAATAAATTAATATAAGACTTCATCTATCTTTATTTACTATGTTCATATATTATCATTATATACATTATATATATATATATATATATTTATAGTACATAGAACTATTGTTTATATAAAATTCACTGAACCGATTTATGTAGTTCATTCAGAACGGATATAATTACGTTAAACTATCAGAGTATTGATATTATAGTTTTAAAAAATCTTTTGTGAAAAATGTTTAAAAAACAAAATAAAAAAATGGAAGTAAATTAAAAATTACGCAACTGAATTAAATGCTGTATTTGGCTGAAAAAAGAAAGCGCTAAATCCGTACCATGATATTTCATATTTAAACGAATATTTAACTATAAAAAAACACTCACTAAAATCAATGTTCATAAAAATTGAGGGGATATGAGGTGCATTGGTGTTTTTTTTAATAATTCTGAGAGCAATTTATTTTAAAAGAGATCGAATCGACTGAAGCGCTGTTTGCAGACTCCAGACAATAGAAAAACCCATCTCAGTATTGACAACAGAAAACGAATCGGCAAGAGAAGTTCGAGCACGCTGCTAGCCTACTTCATGCATGCTTAACGGATGCAAATGGACATCTTTATCACAGCATGAAAAAAATGCATCGTTTTTTACCGCGAGATCTTACATATTACAAAATATTGACGATAATATTCTACTTGTGTTTAAATTTTTAAGGAGGAATAACGCAAAATTCGTCAAAATAATTAAAAAATACGCATGATTTCATGCAGTATAAAATGCATAAAAGAGCGGATGCTGTAGACTGGCTGCCATCATGTACAGTGAAGCCCGCGAGCTTTTGTAGTTCCAGGTAAAATGTGAGGCACTGGCGATTTTTGTTAGCTGCCTGCTAACCCGACTAAGACAACTTTTCAATGGAAAAAGAGACTACTTTCATTCGTTCGATAATAAAAAGCGGCAAATATTCGAAACACAACGCACCTTACTCGCAAAGCGCTTTCACAACAGCAGAGATGTTCTTTTTCATGCATTCGACAATATTTTCGATGCAAACAGCATCGGACAGTGGGCGGGCGACTGTGATTATTTGAAAGGCAATGCCAGTTCTTCCTCGTCTCTCGCTCGGCGTCGACGGTTCGTGGCACAGCGCCGCCTACTGCGGTGGAGTGTGCAACAAACGCGAACTTGAGAAATGAACGTATGAGTAAAATTAAATAAAGAAATGAAGCGTGTGTGTGTGTGTGTGTGTGTGTAAGTGTGTGTGTCAGTGTGTAATGTGAAAGAGTCAAATCGCGTAAGCTGTATCACTGTATAGCCGAAGAAGACATGAGTACAAAAATTCCAGTTATGAGTTCTTGAATACGAATTTGAAAATTCTAAAAAGTGTAAAAACAGAAAAGTCGTTAAAATTCCTTTTGAGGATTTTTTTTTTTTTTTTAATTTAAAGACTATATGGCATTTCTTTAATAACACACATAAAAGCCCCTATTGTCTGTCAGATACAACTTAGATGGCCTGAGATATCACATCTGTCTCTGCACACAGTTCAACAAAAAAAGCATTGCCCGCCCTTTTTAGCCAATCAGAAACGCGTTCTGCTTTTCAATCATTTGCCGCGTTTCTGTTTGCTAACATCCGGTTTGCTGAGATCTTGGGGGGTGGGATCTCGGAGAGAGGAGGTTTGGTTGAAAGAGAAAGAACAAAAAGCTTCAACATTAGAAGGGGTAAAACCGTAATATATGCAATATATAATTACTGACTGTAATATATAAATATTATAGATATGTAATATATATACAATAATGATATAGTAATGTAATATATTGTTTATATTGTATTGTTTAATCCCTATATTTCAGTAATATATTATTTAATCTCTATGTTTATAATTTACCACCATAAGAACTTCTCTAAAAGCATTAAAAAAAAAAAACAATTACATGTGTAATCGTTTTTGAGGTTATGTTCTTAGACATTGGTAAGTCTCTGGCTCTGCAAATACATATAAAACCAAATGTAAGCCTACCTGAATTATTGTTTAGATTAATTATTTATATTATTTAGGTATGTTTTTCTTTTAAATTAAAACTAGGATAACATACCCTCAGTTCACTTTTTATGAACTTATCGCAGACAGGCTGCCTATTAAATTATATGCCTACTTAAGCATAAATTATATTTATTATTATTATTTCTAAATTATATTTATTATTTATTGATTTATTTTTAATTAAATCTCGATGAACAGATTAAGTAGGCTACAAGTATAGGCCAAATATACAGAAGTAGTATGTTTGTACTATACACCGCGTGCATAATTATTAGGCACGTTGATATTCTGATTATATTTGTTTTCCAAGCACATTTGACCAATTCCAAACCACATCAGTCTTAATAAGTTTGTATTTAATCATTTATAAGTGATATATAATTGTCCATGAAGGCTGGAAGTGAAGAACTCCTTAAATTCAGTTGTGCAGAATTATTAGGCATGTTTTTTACTGATAAAATGAGACAAAAAAGTGGTTTAACTCAGACTGAGTAGTCAAAAATTATTAAATCCCCATGAGAAATATTCAAAACAAATGCAATACAGAAATTGCAAAGGTAAGATAAGACCACTGGACAGCAAAATGCTCAATGGGTCCGAAAAAACTGATGGAGAAGAAAGGACACGTTAACTGCAAATGATTTAAGAATTAATTTGAAGAATTAGGTGTAAAACCATCAAGAACAATTCCGTCTCCAGCGTCTCCATTTTGCAGAGCTGCATCCTACCTGGAGTCTCCAGAATTACAAGGTGTCAGGTTCTCAGAGACTTTGCTTGGGTAAAAAAAACATAAAAAATGACCCTCACTTAATAAAAATAACACGCTGAAGTATTGTGAAATACACGAGACTCATTTTTTTATAAGCTTTATTGACAGATATGTTTTGAACGACTCTTGAAGGACCAGCACCACATCCTCTTGTACCA
>SCHK01403768.1:0-13830 GCA_004124795.1 Poropuntius huangchuchieni | reverse complement strand
TACAATTTGTTTTTACCACATCTACAAGTTCAAAATGTTCATTCAATTTCAAGAAAATTGACTGTTTTGATTACTATACATAATTTTGTCCAATCAAATGTGCTCTAGAATGAGAAATCCCATAAACCACCTGCATCTAACAAGCAATAGCAAGCAGCAAATATCATAAATCATAAAATCCACCTGAGATTTCAAGAAAAATAATCACAGAAAAGAAAACTGTGCTGGTCAAGAAATTTCAAGGGGTCTTTAGGATAGTCAACCCAAAAATTAAATTCATTTATTCACCTTTATGTCATCCCAAAACTGTACGACATTCCTCTACAGAAATAATAAATAATATATAATATATGTATAATAATAAGTAATATAATATCATGTATATTTGAATAATGTTGGAAACCAAGCAGTGTTGGTTGACCATTGACTTTCATTAAATAAAAAAAAAATCTTTTTTTTTCAATTTAATTTTTTGGTGAACTATCCCTTTATGAATGAATCCACTCTATCGATTGTTTGTCTCACCTGAGGCAGTCATCTGAGCCAATGTGAGCAGGTACAGTGATGTGGCATCAACCTGCAGGTGCCCCCACTGATCATCTCCAACCACTGTGGCACAGGTAGGTGTGTGATATTTGGCATGCAGGCAGTCCTTAGTGCTCTGTGTGTGTTTGAACTTCTCTACCTTTGCCACCTGCAGTAATATATGCACATGCTTAGCCAGGCCAGAGAGGTATGTGTTCAGATGTCTGCAGACATGAGCTCAACAATGAATGAAGTGATGAATAAATGAAAAAATAAAAACTATATAGCTCAACTGATGGGTTTAGAATAACAAATAACAAGACTATAGAGTTAAATGCCATCTCACCTGTCTCATCATACACTGCAGCAGCCCCTGCATTAATTTAACCACACTCTGAAAACAAAAATGCTGTTAATAGTACAAGTATCGATTTCTGGAAATAAACAAGCAGCACAACATTCTGGATAAATGTATATTTACACACACAATTGCAAGTCTTCTGTTATGTAGCTGAAGCAGTCATCCATCAACCTGCTACAGTACTCAACGACAATGTGCTACTGAACAATGCCACAACAGGTGGTCATGTTTTGAAGTTCCAGTCACCTGTTCAAGCTCGTAGGCTTTAGCTTTGTCCTCATCACGGTCTGCATTCTTGCGGTAAGCCATGCCGAGCCCCCACACTGCCAAGATGCTGTAAACATTATCTCTGACCCAGGCATCCTTCTGCTGTTGGCTAGCCGGCAGTAGACCTGTCACTGGATTCTATATGAAGAGGTCAAACCCATTTATTAATTCAGATATACACCATATAATTAAATACAAGCTTGATCTGATTTGTTACGCTAATTCTCATAACACTTACATATTTCATACGTTTTAGACATTTTAAACACTAGTAACATGCTATTTATTCATACAAATAAATAATTTAAAAAATCAAACCGTTACGTTATTATTACTTATACAGTTTCTTGTGTTGTGCATAAAGCATCAGCTTTTCTTTTAAAGGAATTTACATGCTGCAGATAATACAAATATTTTCTCACTCATAGGTTATTTAAAGGTGACCTTTGTTCAAGCCTTATTTATTTTTAGATTTCTCCTGTCAGAATGGCCCCAGTGGTGCAGAAAAATCTCAACCACAAGAAACTACTGTAGACAGAGGCCTATGTTTTTCTGAGCTGGTTCTTTTCAGTTTATTAAATTTTTTTACCAGTATATTTTAATAATTCATTACAAACAATGTAGATTGTTTTTTAGAACAGCTTTGCAGAACACATTAGAATTAGAATAGATCAGAATATAGAATTATTAGAATAGATTAGAATTTATTAATGTATACAATATTGATTAGAACAATGGGGTAAAACAGAATAATTTGGAATTATATAGTACATCCAAACAGAAGAGCACATAGAGCTAAATAGAACAGAATATATAATAGAGCAGAACACACTTGAATAGAATAGAATCATGTTTTGAACAAACCTGGTGGCATAATATTGTTTCTTGGACAAGTCTGGCAAATCCATCCAACCTCACTCCTGAATTACTACGGCTCCTCATGCTGTCATCTATTTATGATTTGACATAGAACTTGAGAAGATATGAAAGATAAAAACCTTCTGTTTCCTGATCGATTAGAAGACAGAATGCAAGCAGATCTTTACTGTAGCCTATTAGTGATTCATGACGGCTAGCCAAGTCATGTCCGCCCGCTATGTTGTTCATTTACCACATAATAAAAACGATTAAAATAATCTGGCCCACCACACAAACAGGCTATTCAAAGTCAATAAACGTCCTTCTACCATTTTAAGGATCCGTATTAAAGCTCTGTGTGTTCAACATTGTACATCCTGCATGAATTCCGATGTTGACAGCAAACGAGAGCCCGCCCACATGATGACGAACGGCTGTGTGGTTTTCCTGAGTGACAGGAAAACCCGGAAGTTCAGTAATCCTTTCGCCAGCATCCAGGGACTGACGAAGATTTACAGTTATTTTAAAACAAGCATTTTCTTTCTCAAGAGCTGTTTTGGGTTCTAAATGTTTTTTCTAATCATTCACGCCTATTTCCCGTGCTCAGCGCTACTAAAACGTTAATTAAAACGTCTTTTTGGGGGGGTTTAAAAGGGAAAAGTCCGCGTAGGCTATCCGTTTTGTTTGACATTGTGGTCCGCCTATAGTATGCGCTCTGGACCAAACGTGATTTGTTTTCATGCAGAAGCTCGTCTTTTGATTGGTTCATGATGAGTGCTTTGGAGTACATTAGGGGCATTGTCATTGAAAGCCAAAAATAAAGTTAACTCGACAACAAAAGTGCCACACATTTCTGATCTGTATTTTCTTCAACATTCTTAGACTTAAACCAATGACCAGAGTGACCTTAAACTGAATTATTTGTACTTTGACATGGACCAATCCAAAGTCAAAACCAAAATCAATTTGCATTAATGACTATAGCTCCTCAAAAACCACAGGCGGCTGCTTCTATAATAATAATAATAATAATAATATATATATATATATATATATATATATATATATATATAAGAGAGCAGAATAGCATAGAACAGAACAAAACAAAAAGAATATTCTAAAGTAGAAAAACAGAATTAGGGAAGAAATGAATAGAATTCTCATTTATTTTAAACAAACCTGGTGACATATAATTGCTTCTTAAACAAAAAACACAGACTCCTCAGTTGTGTTACCACAGCTTGATTTATTGTACTAAAATTTATTTTGACAGTGACTATGGAAATCTTCATTCAAGTGTCCAACAGCATGTCAAATATTCAAATGTTCCTTTTTGGTTCTTAGAATTAAGAGACTGATTGTGGTACTAATAACTATCATAACTGTCTCATAATTATCATGTAAGTGTAAGTGAAGAAGCTTCTATATTTCACTGTAGGTAAATGTTAAATCTGAAACACTGGATTTCTAAGCATGTGTTGGCTCAAGAGTAAATGTGCTGTGGAAGGTGACATAGATTTATTTTAGCTACTGCAAGCCCTTTTTAAGTCAATGGCAATTTAAATGTAACAATGTTTTTAGACATAATTATATCTTAAGTGATACAGAATGAATGTGGCAAGTGTGCTTTTTCAAATTATTGTACCCCTGAATTAGTGCACTATTTACTAATGTGCATCTGGTAATGATATGCAGGAAAAACTCCAGTCTTACTCTCGTTTAGCACCTGTGTATAGGAATATATCAAACAAAAAAATCAGCTAGAGGCCTTTCAGAATAAAAATACAGAAAAAACTACAGTTGCAACTTTGTCAAAATACACATTCAGTACATATTCTTTGGAGTGTTACTAATAACTTGGCCTCTTGTTTTACTCGCAATGTCGTCCTGTACCCAAAGCCCATCTCCCCTGGTGAAATCATTGAGTTAAATCCAATGAAAGAGTTGCAGGTTATCCTAAGCAGTCGTAACTCTGTATAACAAATCATTTTTACCTTTTTACCACAATATAAGTGCATAAATTGCATAGATTTAGTGTAATAAAATGCATCAGTTTTATTCTAACCATTGTGCTTAACCCTATGACACACCAACCCCCCCTTTACTAAAAACCCACCCCCACCCCTCAACAGATCCACCGAACGAATCGCTCAAAAAAGCTGGCTTTGTTCAGGCTAGCAAAATCCTGACCCGTGAAAATGGCTGTCTGGTCTCCCAGCGAAATTTTGGCTAGGATCTCCTTGTCAACGTCGCTGCCCATGGCAATCACTGTGGGAACGCCCTCTGCTCTGCGCATGCCGCTAATGCCTTCCTCCAGGTTCTTGTTGCTGGTGACCCCATCGGTGATGAAGACGAACGCCAGCTCTGCATTTCTTCTAGCCAGTCGTGCGCCTCCACTCGCGACGATGTTGTTGATGGCGTAGATAATACCGCTGCCCACATTGGAAGTAGAATCCAGGTACCTCAAGCTGGCCAGACCATCAGTGATGAGGGTGAAGTTGTTGGTGAGTTTGAAGGCCAACTGATGTTGGTTTTCATCACCATACTGCAGAAGAGCCACCCTGGCATTGCGTTCATCGTTGTCTTCCCGGGCGAGGGTCAGGCGGTTAGCGACGTTCTCCACGAACTCACGAGCATAGCGGAAATTCTCCTGACCCATGCGCTCCGAGCCATCCAGCATGAAGATGAGATCAACAGGCCGCTGGATGCAGTTGGCTACAGCTGGCTCTATAAGATACAAAAACAGCAATAATTGTCTTGGTTGACATGCTTGATGTGCTCCAGTGGAAATTTCCTGAACTAAAGTAATGAATTGTGCAAAATAAATGCAGTAGTTTACAGAGATAAGGTTCATTTAAGAGCAAATAAACATTTCATTGCTGAAGATATTTATTTGTCAGAAATAATTCAAGTTGCATTTCTTGCAGTCCAAGAGCTTGCCATTTTTTCATTGCACATTTCTGATATACAGTATACATATATAATACTACTAAATATACATAATCTTGCATTACCAAGAAAAATCTCCTTATTGTCTATAAATTGCAGACTGAAAAACATTCTTAGTCCATTTTTCTTTCACTCACGGATGGTCAATATCAGGATAATTCATCACAGCTAATTCACACTGATATGTATTTCCATTCAAAAAGATTCACTGAGATAATCATCAAACATGAATGGCCATTAACATTTATATAAGGAGGCTACAAAAAGTATACTAAATTGCCATTGTAGCACATGAATGCTATTATAAAGATATGTCAGATACTCTCTAAAGCTTTCTGATGCCTAAATAGCAGATTAACTTTTGGGGGCAATTTAGAAAATAAATTTAATCAGAAACAAATACTGAATTAATTTTTTAGGAATAAAACAATATGCTACAGCATTTGTAAAGCAGTTTATAAAAAATCCTTAATTTATCATACCAATTATTTGTGTAAAATATAGTGGGTATTTGAAGGTTGACCGTGGTAAAGCAAAGTTTTATATTTCACTGACCTATGAGAAGCTACAGGTTTGTGAATTCAGCTGTAATGTGCAAAGTGCAAAACTGATATGAATATAGTCTCAAAATGAGTTTTTCATTACTTTACAGATGCTTTAAAGCAGTGGTTCTCAACTCCTGTCCTCGAGGCCCACTGCTCTGCACATTTTGTATGCTTCTGAATCTGACACATTGATTCAGTTCATGGATCTTTCTCCTAACGAGCTAATGATCTGAATCAGGTGCATTAAATGAGGGAGACATACAAAATGTGCAGAGCTGAGAACCACTGCTTTTAAAAAAAATTCTAAAAGATCAAAATGCTTTCAAATCCAAGAAGCCCTGAGGAATCAAGCAAACCAGGATACGCTAATAAGAGCATGCTATGCAAGCAAAGTGTCGAAGAATCTGTTCATCTATTCAAAATGTGTTCATTTCACATATTTGAATGCAAAAAAAAAAAAGATTACACAGCAGCAGGCATCGAGGTCAAGAGGCAAAGGTTGCGCTTCATATTTCACATTTTCGTAGCCCAAAACTGCTTTTAGGCTAGAAAACAAATGTAAGTGGCTTAGAACTGGCCATGATGTTAAATATTTTACATGCTATTTATTGCTAATTAAATGTTACATCTTTAAGAGAGGTATTAGCAGCATTCGATTATTAACGCAATTACTATATTCATGCATAGACCAGCTAGCTTTTTACTTAACAACTCTACAGTGAGGCCAAGTGTATTCTTTTAGTCAAGCTATCAGTTTGAATTTTTGGAAATGCCCAATCCCATGCTTCCTAGCACAAGCCAAGAGCTTTGTTTGGGTCTCCCATCATATCAGAATAGATCACTCTAAATGAGTCAATGAACAGATCGGTCCATCTCTGTTTGTCAGGTTCAGAGGACAGTTTAGCCATCTGGGCTGCATAAGCCAATGTAGCTACAGCCTTGGTGTAGGTATCGGGGTGTTTGGCCTCTTGTAGATTGTTGGGTAAGTTTGGGACGCTTAGTACAGTGGTTGGGATGGGACTGTCCTTCCACTCCTCTGCAAGGGCGTCATCTGCAAGTGAGTGTTGAAACAATAGTTTTAGGGGCCTCCTAGCAACTGGCTCTGCCTAGTTGCTGTTTTGATTGATTTTAGTTTTTTAATTGATTTCTTTCGCATTGATCATTGTGCATTTTGCTGACACACTCATAAGGAAATGTCACTAAACAACTGTTTTACACATCTTTGTTGTGATAATGTGACATTTCCCTTGTGAGACTGGACTGGTTATCACACATAACAAATGTATGATTAATATTAATAACATATACATATGAGATGATAATCGAACATACGTATAACATTTGTTATGTACTGATTTTTTGTCTTTCTTTCTTTCTTTCCTTTTTTTTTAATTAACATGCTAGCTGCTATGGCTGACACAGCAACTATTAGTGTCATCTAATAATTGGCCATTAACAATATTGTATGCAGTGCTGCTATTGGTAACTAAAAGTGAAAATTAATTTTTGGTACTTGAAATAAAACGAGATAAAAATTAGATGAAAAACTTAAAAAAAATTAAATTAAAATAATGCCTTGACAAATAACTAAAATGACTAAAACAAAAACTTAAAAATCAATTAAGCTTAATAGAAATATAAAAAAAAAAAAAAATAATAATAATAATAATAATAAAATGTCAAAAGAGCATTACATGACTGAAACTAAAAATTTAAACTGAGCACATAAAAATAAAAGCTAATTCAAAATATGAATGAATTCTGTAATTGTGTATAAATAATATTAAAATAACACTGATTGTATGGATTGTAAAGAGTATTTTCCCCCTATTTAAATCTATTTAAACCCTGTGAAAACAAGACAATTATAAAAATTACAAAAAGATTGCACTTATGTAAAGAAAATAAAACAAAATAAAATGTATGTGTTTTACTGTATACTGAAAGAAAAAGATTCAGAATGTTTTTTTCACCAATTAGGAGAGTTAATCATACACATCTTTGTGTACATGAACAACAACACTTACCACTTTTACATGGAAGATCAGGGCAAACGATCACTGGATCTAAAACAAATAAAAGTAATTAAAAGAGAATTATTTATGGATATCAAGACAGAAAGCTAAAAACATAGTAGAGTCAGGGCAGGACTCACCTGGACAAATTACAGTCTCAATCTTATCGATGAAATCCTCTGCGACCAGATCAGCGAAACGCCTCATTCCCATGACTCTTCCATTTTTATTGCAAGCAATGGACTTGAGGCTTTCGCTCTCCTGCGGCTGGTCAAACATGTCACCAATACCGATGGCACTCACGTCAATGCTGGTGTCCGTGCAGAGGTAAGTGAGCAGTTTGTCGTCATCACGAGGGTCGTATCGGCCATCTGTGATCACAACCACTGTCACATTAGCCTTCGAACGACGGCTATCGCGAATCAGGTTATCGTAGGCGAACTTCAGGGCAGAAGGCGTCCACGTTCCTCCAGCGATCCACTCGAGCTTCTTCACGGCGTCTTTGAAGGCAGCCATCGAGTCGATCTTGGAGTCGTTGAGGCGAATGGCCTGGAATGTTCCATTGTGACTGTACTGGACAACACCGACTCGAGTCCCTGAGATATTTAGCAAACACATTAAATTACGTCAAACCACCTCTGCATTGCTACTTAATATCAGCTATTTTTATTTTTTTTCTGAAGAGATTCCAGAACAAAAACAATTTACAATACTACAATTTGACATTTTTTAAAGTAAATATGAATGCTGCTTGCCCATGCAAATGTTGGCGCTTCAGTGTATTTTTACCTGTTTCAGAACTGGGATCTTTTGCTATTGAGCCCAGTCGGTTGATGGTGTTGATCACAAAGTTCTTCTCAAGGGTGAAGTTGGTCAGCCCCACACTTTCAGAGCTGTCAATCACAAACACAATATCCAGGGCCCCACATCTCTTTTCACAATCTGAAACAGACAAGAGTGTTTACTGAATATACTGCAGCAATCTATTTTTTTATGACGAGAATCTCAGTATGAGAATATTACCACAGCATCCACAGGTCTCTCTGATGTAGTTCATGACATCACATTCCTGAGAAAATATATAGTATATATTCAACATTTTTCCATTAAGCAATTTTGAGCAATTTAATTACTTAATGCTTACAGTAAGGCCAGGGTCTCCCTCTGGTCCAGGGTCACCCTGTGAAGTACACAATTTGAAATCATTTAATAAAAAGTTCACTTAAATCACACTGCCAAACATTCAGAACTTGGTTTAATGTTACCATTTACCGTTGTTTAAGGACTTTTCTATGGCCAAATAAAAGAAACATCCCAAATGTAGGGCTGGGTTGATATAGCCAAAAATGTTTTTTTTTCTCATATCAATGATATCATGATGTTCATTTACCATTAATGGTGAAAGAAATGCTTTCCACATGTTTGTTAGACCTTAAGAACGAACGTTAACATGTTGTTTGTTCATAATTAAACTCCACAGATTAAGCTCAATTTTAATTTAGAGCCCTTTTTAAACCAATTGATTTATTTTTTTTCCCTAAATTATGTGTTTTCTATTATAAAACGCTGCTCAGCAGAACTGTATTAATGAAAAAAAGGATAAATATATATCTCTTTCGCAGGGTACATAATTTTTCAGTATTTTCTGGAGTCTCAATATATGAAGACATGAACTTCATCTCCAGAGCTGCTCTAAAAGTCCGAGAGTATGTGTGTGTGTGTGTGTGTATTCAACAGTATTTTTTCTCAAATGAAATTGTGAATTGAAGCACCTCTCAGAGCAGCTCTGTACATGTCTTCATATGTTGAGACTGAAGACTGAAAATTTCTATACTAGATGAAAGAGAACAAGCAGGCTTATTATGCAACATATACTGAATGAGTGTTGTTGTGTTTATTTTTTGCTTTATTTCTGTGTGGTAGACTGTTAGATTAATCCATATCAAGAGCTTATCATCGTTAGGTATAAATTTTACTGCAATCTTGATATGATATATTTTATCCCCCAGCCCTACCCAAATATCATTTAAACAGTAATATGCACAAAAAATTAACTTGCATCTCTTCCTGAGTCTCCTCTAGGCCCCCTTGGTCCAGGTTCCCCTCCAGGCCCGGGCTCTCCCTGAAACACAATGTTAAAATATTATCACATTATGAAAGTAAAACTGGCTGCAAATGGCATTTCATTTTGATTTTGACTTCTGAACAGCAAACAATTTGCTGACCGGCTCTCCAGGAGTTCCCTTTGCACCTGGGTCGCCCTTTGGTCCGCAGTCTCCTCTACTTCCCCTGGGTCCAGATGAACCTTTATCACCCCTGTCACCCTGTTAAACACACATTTATTACATTTAGTTCTAAAACATGATGTGGTCTAAAGCTCTGAAAATTGAAATTTCTTTCAGTAAAAGTACAATTTTACTCATTACGGTACCGTAGCTCCCCTTGGTCCAGGATAGCTGAATCCAGGTCTGCCAGAATCACCCTACAGCAAAAGAATCAGCATCTTGTATTTACAACAGACATGCAAGCATTGATTTTAAAACCATCTGATTTTTTGTGTGTGATGTACCTTTGGTCCTGGAGGGCCAGGATCACCCCTAGGGCCAGAATCACCTCCATCCCCTAGGGAACCCTATAATGGATATAACATGTTCTTTGCTGACTGTTCACCAAACTAAATAAATTCATCGTCTGACATAAGTAGTGAGACAAAAAAGCAGCTGTTTTTGATTTTGGTTTGGTTTTTGGTACTGTGAAATGGCTGGCATATGTGAAATTTAGCAAAAGCTTGTAATTTTTACATTTCTGCCTGCTTCTCCAGGAGGTCCTGGTGGGCCTCTTGGTCCGGGAAGTCCGTTATCACCCTAAAAGTTAGTAACAAAAGCCAGAAAAATATTTATGCTTTCATTGATATTTATCATAAAACCAATAAAAATCCATTTTCAACAATGACCTGTTTTTAAGCAGCCAAATCAGTGACTCTTACCTTCGAGCCTTTGTTGCCAACTTCGCCCGCAAGACCCCTGAGTCCCTCAGGACCTGGTTCACCCTGTCAAACATTATAAATATTTTAATCAATACGGACATTGTTAAAATAATTGTTAAATAACACAGTCTCAGCTAATGCAATCTGAGTCAAAGACCATAGAATACCCAAGACGTGTCACTCAAAATGCAAAAGCAATGCTCAGTGGCCGTTCTATTGAACGAAGCCCCGCCTTCTGAGCAAAAGAGCCAATCGCTAATCTGCAGATGCCGTTAGAAGTCCCGGTTGCTATAGAAACAGTAAGCATTCTGAGACATGCGCCTAGGACTGCACATGCACACTGGCTGATCTAGCCTGAGAAATAAGCTTTTTATAATGCTATTTGAGCAACATCAACAACATTTATGATACAGCTGTTGTCAGATTTCATTGGTGTTTTCAAACATGAAATTTAATCGTAAGCTTGGTGAACAGTTTTGGAGAATTTGATGTTCCCCATTCAAAGAGGTAGAAGCTGCACTTGCATGCCCAAGAAGCGTTTCAAAGATGACATGACTTTCCTTAAAGGGCCTTTACAATGCCACTTACTAAGCACCTTTTTTAATTGATAACTGAGAACCAATTCTTTGCAAAGGTATAATTTTTATTGAACTCAACACTGACCTTTTCTCCTTTTGGCCCATTATTTCCGGTGCTGCCTTTAGGCCCAAAGTCTCCTCGTCTTCCCTAAAAAGACAATGGTAAATATCACCAAAAGTCAATCCACTGTAGTTTTACAAGGGGAACATAACAGAAAAAGAATTCCTCACAGGGTCGCCTTTAGGTCCAGGTCCTCCAGCTGTACCCTACAAAACAAAACAAAGTTCTCTTTAACATCATATCTAATTTACAATGTTAAAATAACAATAGTGACTACAGTTAAAACAAACACATACACCAGATCCTTTCTGACCAGGAATTCCAGGTGATCCGGGACTTCCTCTCTCTCCCTGTAGGTGGTGTCAGAGAGCACATTATAATATGATTGATAACTAATGTAGTAAGTAATCTCTGTAGTTATGAAATCTTACTTTGGGTCCAGGATCTCCAGCTGGCCCAAGTGGACCTGCTCTTCCTGGACGACCTGGATCACCCTGAGAAGAAAGTGAGAAACCATGACACATCATACCACAAAGCCTAATTAATGGCTTTTATGTAAATACCCATTTTTCTTATCTCTGCAATTTCTCAGGTACCTTTTCTCCCAGAGCCCCTGGAAGACCAGATTCTCCAACATCCCCAGGATAGCCGTCAGGACCCTTTAAAAGGCACATTCATCTGTTAATGGACTTGCATAATACCAGTATCTGTCACCTCCCAAAGGAAAAGACTCTCACCTTGTCGCCAGGGTCACCTTTGCAGCCAGGAGCGCCAATCCTGCCAATTTTTCCCTGTTAAAAATAGTCATTTTTATTTGATTTTTGTATTTTTATTATTTCTTTTTATTTTTTGCTATTCCGCATTTACTATTACTTACCTTCTGCCCATCTGTTCCATTTCGGCCCGATACTCCTATAACACCCTGTTAGACAAAGAAAAAAATGTTTTATAAATATTTAAAAATAGATGCAGCATGAAAGATTCTTTAAACAGAGAAAATATAATATGATAAGGAACTTACCTTCTTCCCTTGTGCTCCAATTTCTCCCTAAAAAAGATCATTTGCATTTAATGTTTTTGGTGCATTACCAATAAGTCAACCATATTTATTAGATCTTACAGATAACATTGAGAAAATCATACCTTTTCACCTTTGAGACCAGGCTCTCCCTAAATGAGAATAAACAGGAGAGTGGTTACAAACAGTAATCTGGACAAATCAAGTGCAATAGGTTTAATGAAAGCTAATTAGGTGTACACAAAAACTGAAATGAAACGCTTAAGGTGAACTGAACATTTAACACAATATTTCCATAAAAATCACAAAAAAAGACAGAATAAAATAAAATTAGCCTATTTATTGCTCCCCTCTAGTAATCAGCCAAGCAAAAACACTTAATCTTAAAACAGCCAAACACATACAAATTAAATTGGTCTGATCAATACATATTGGTTTATGACTAGACATTTAATTGCACCTATAAGGAATGTGAAGAACTTACTTTAGGTCCAGGATGTCCAATGGGTCCCTCAATACCTGGATCTCCCTGTAGGTTTTGACATGAGTTAATACAAATACAGTAGCACTGGAGTGAGAGCCTCACTGATTACACATTTGATTTAGTATAGTCTTTGGTTGAAGTGCAGTGTTTTACCAAATGCATTCAATAGAACTTGTTTGCACTCACAGGACGTCCTCTTTGACCTTTAAGACCAGCTTCGCCATTATCTCCTTTGGCTCCCTGTAATAATCAAGACGTTAAATCAAGTGTTAAGCAGAAAGAAAAAGTGAAATTAATTGATGGTTAAGTGTTCTGTCAGTGCTATCTTCTTAAAACCAATTTAGTTTTTTAAGATACTCACTTTCTGTCCCCTATGTCCCGGTGGCCCTGGAGGTCCTGGAGTCTCCAAACATTTCGTGGAGTAACACTGGAAAATAATGATGAAACTGAATTAGAAAACATTGTAATGTAAAAAAAAGAGTTGAAAAAAGTTTCTTCAGACTTCAGACAAAATGTTGTTCACGCTGAGAAAAAAAATGGTCCTTTGAAGAACTATTCACTGAAAGGTGAAAAAATGGCTCTTCTGTTTCATTACTGAGAAAACCTCCTTTCGTTTTTAGGCAAGGCAAGGTGAATTTTATTTATAGAGCACAAGTTTAACATAACCATATTTGATCCTAAGTGCTTTACAATAAAAATAAATTAGAATTTAAAAGACAAAAAGAGCAGTATAAAAAAAACAATTAAAATGTATATAACACCAACTATTTAAAGTACATACAACGCACCACTCAAATGCTTTAAGCAGGATTTAAAAGCATCCAGTGATGGAGAGGCCCTGATGTTCAAAGCTAAACTTGTTCCAGACCTTTTTCAGCAACTACTGAAAATAGGGTGCTAGTGCAATGAGGCAAGGACAGGGGAGATATGATTCCTTTTCTTAACTCCTTTTAACAATCTGGCTGCTGAATTTTTGAACCATCTGTAACCAAGACAGTGTATATTGAGGTAGGCCAATGTACAAAGAATTACAGTAATCCAATTAAGAGGAAATTAGTGCATAAATTACGATTTTAAGGTCTTTACTAGAAAGAATGTGTTTCACTTTTGCCTGAGATGAAAAAGATACTCTTTACAACTGTATTTACATGCTTGTCAAATTGGAGAAGAGGATCAAAATGGA
>SCHK01403705.1:3226-29550 GCA_004124795.1 Poropuntius huangchuchieni | reverse complement strand
TTTTTTTTTTTGCCTAGTGCCTATGGGAGCATTTTTATTATTTTGGCTAAATTCTGTTCTCACAGAAAATCAGAGAACTGCAATAAAAGAATTGTTTAATTAGGAAAAGCATGCCCTCACTGTCAAAAAGCAAATAAGCATATGAATGCTAGTTGAAAACAATTAAAATCTGCTAAAAATACATGAATTACAAGACGAACAATTAATCATCACATTCTCTTTCTACAACTGATCTTGATTTACCAAACTGTTTAGCAATGATTTTAAATCTATATAATCCAAGTTTATAATCACTAGGCGAGTAAAGCACTGAAAGTAAATTCCAAGCTATCTGAAAATGTTTATAGACTTTAAAACAAAAATTATTTTTTGACTTGCATGGGCCCAGCAGCACAGGCAAACCACTCTGCCTTTGACTGCAAATTTTTAAGCATGTCAAAGTGTGCAGGGAGCGACATGCTCAGCTGAGGAATGCAAACGGCCTCTGAAACGGCAGCCGGTGGGGGTGAAGCGAAGAGAACCTGAGGTCCTTTCCTGCATATTATCATGTGAAACACCCCTCCCTCTCATCCGTCATCTTCTCTTTCTCTCTCTCCCTTGGCCATTTGACTGAGACAGAGAGCCATGGGGAATGGAGAGAGAGAGAGAGAGAAAGACAGAGAGAGATTTCATCTTATCGACAAAGAGTTTTGTCTGCAAGTAGTTCTCAACCTTGCATCTCAACCTTTGACCCCAATGTGGATGGGGAACGCTTTGGCCGGGACTTTAAAAAGAGCCGTAGGGCAGGGCAGGGGACTGGGGTTACTAGCAAACAATTGAACTTTTCAAAGAGGCCGCAGATTATGCTGAGGTATGGCGGCTCTGTTAAAAAGGGGGAAGGGATTGCAGGACATAAAACAGCAAATATTGAAGTCTTTATTAAATTTGTGGAGCACTACAAAAAAAAAAAAAAAAAATTAATTCTCAGAAAAAAAAAAAACTTTCTGCTGTAAGTAAAGAGCCTTGATGAAAAAGGGGCGTTGTCTGAATCATAATTCATCAGCAATAACAGAAGGAATTGTCTAAATGTTTTATTAGTTGCACACACTGACATAATTGTAGCAACTAATCTCTTCTCGGCTTGTACGATATTGACGTAAACATTGCGTCGCCTATCTATAGGCTACACCGAGAAAAGGCGCTCAAGCACAAGCGCGTTTGCGTCTTTCTAAAAATTCCATATGTACAGGCATTTCCCCCCCCCGGGTGGGGTTGGTTTGGTGGGTGGTATGTGAGAAACAACTGCAGAGAGTAACAACTCCGGGATCCATTTAGTTTACAAAGGCGATATGCCCTTAGTTTGGGTCAAAGTTCACGCTTCGCTCTGCTGTGCCCTACTCAGCGTGGAGAAGATGGAAGCGCTCGCGCGCCTCCATTTTGTGACTCAGGAGCAGAACACGGGACAGACAGCATGACTGACTACAAACTGACTCAAGAGACAGAAAGTGAGCTCAAAATGAGCAAAGACATTTGCATTAGGATTAATTCGCACGCAAAGTTGCTTTACAAAGAACAAACACATGATTTAAGAATAAATTAAGAAGACTGAAGCTTTACTAACCGAGGCATAATCTGACAAGCATCGTAACAGGCTGTAAATAAATGTCCATTGGGGCTTTTGTACGCCAATCAAGTTTCTAAACTCATCAACGATATAAATTAAAGTGTAGAATGTTACATAATGTTTTTAACTTATGAGTTTTTAATCAATCGTATACAAATGCTCCTCTCCCTCCCCCGTCTCGTATGTCTCGCCATTTCATGAAAGCCAAGTGCTCAGGAAGAAATGAAATGGCAGGTTGCACTTCAAAACCCACTTGTGTAGCTGCAAAAGTCACGAAATCACATTTGAGCTCGGGATTTAATCAGACAATCACACGTGTTAATGTTTTTTTGTTGTTCTTTCAAAGTTTGACTCACGTTTCGTTTACCGACTCTCGCAGTGGCAACAACAACAACAAAAAAATTATAATAAAAATTAAAAACAACAAAAAAAAAATTACAGCGGTCTAATTGCTCATTTAGTTTACATTTTATTTGAGATTTTTACTACTTTTAAACTTTTTTTTTTTAAATTAAGTCTGCACAATTATTATGTTTTACATATGACAAATAAGACTGACAAAAGACTACAGAAGTTAAACAGCTTTATTTCAGTTGATATCCAGTTACGCATTTTGCACAGAGACGGTTAAAACAAGAAAAAAAGATCACACCCAATTTAACAATTAGCTTAATCAGAGGATTTAAATTATAAAATGAAAAATACATGCATATTAAAAAAGAAAATAAAACAAACTTATCTGTAAAAGTTGCCAAATTATTTAAATATACAGTGAATCATGAAGCGCGCAATAAAAATATGGGCACTAAAACACTAAAATGCACGAAGCCTACCCACCAATTACTTAGGCTGCGTCTTTTGTTGTGTGGTTAAGCTTTACTCTACTTTTTCTATTACCATGATGTGCACAGGTATGCGAGGATGTTTACGTTAAGCAAACTCTGACAATTTGGTGGTTATCTCGTACCACAAGAAAACCATCCGGAAATTCTTGTTTAGAGCGAGTAACATAGGCCTGGATACGTCTCAACCATGTGGGCCAGCGTACGTTCAGTCATCTTCCACTGGCAACGCCCAATTACCACAATGACTCTCAGTCACATGGGCAGGCGCAGAATGTGCTAGAAAACTATAGGTAACATAGCCTATAGGAGCAGAATAAGCATCCATCTCAGCACAGAGCGAAATGTGGCGTGTCGTAAGGCTGCTACTGAAAATGCGTAAAACAAAGAACGTGCAAATTGCGTTAGTTCTACATTACAAAAAACAATCATGAACAGGCTAGCTCTAAGGGTGCTATTTTATTTGATGGATTCAAACTCTAATATCATCCTCCCCTTTTTAAACTACATTATAATGTATTGCTGTTGCACTATCATTGCACCGTATGCTGTTATGTAGGAATTAACGTGCATAATAATTACATTACAGCAAGAAAGTACTGTATTCCGCATTACACTCCATTCATTTGAGCCACATCGAACTAATGTGAGGATTTGCCTTTAGATGACTGACTGCCTGCAGTGCAGCAGGCGCAAACGCTCGCGCTTCTCTGGATCACTCCCCTTTACGCACGCCGCGCTGTGGCTTCAGCTTCTCGCAGGCAGCGAGGGGGAGACCTGCCTTCATTCATAAAGTCACCGGGCTACTCGAGAGTACTACAGCGCCGTGAAAGAGGCGGTGCGCACAGTCACTGTACCGCCCACCGCCGAGGAACGGAGGGGGTTGGTAGAGAAGAGGAGATCTGCACGTTGACGAGGAAATAGGGGGTGTGGAACGGAACAGAAACTGTCTCTTACAGAACCGAGCATCCAGGCTATATGTGCCACAATGCAGTGCACCTGACTCAGCACGGTTTAATAACGATTTTGTCACGATTCGCACTGCTTCCAGTGCCGTCCTCTTGAGAAACACAGCTTGTAGCCTATGGATTTTCCGCGTTCTGCCGTAAAGATCAGCAAATGAATAGTTTCCATCATGTTCTGGTAATAAAGCGCGCAATAAAAGCCCGGGAATAATTTCGAATAAATAATTTCGTTCCATTCGGAACTGATCATGGATATGATTAGCTCATCTACGGATGTAAATAATTTATTCTTTCATTTAGTTAGAGTTGCAATCTATATCATGAGATAGTTCACAATGTTGGGAAAAGTCACATTTTAAGCACAATGACGCATTGGAGAAGCCAAGTCTACATGTCTTAAACTCTGCAAATGTGAATGAACATGCCAGGGAAAAGTCTGATATCATCTTGTGCACACATTTTATATATATATATATTTCGTAAGGCCAGCTCATTTTCGACCCGCATAAAGCATAGTTTACATAGTTTCTCTCAAATAATAACAATCATCTTTTTCGTAAAACGATAGTTCAAGTCAAATAAGCATCAACATGTGTTGTCACATTTCAAGTAGTTTGCCTTGCACCCATTTGACGTGTGTATAAATGAATGAAAAATTAGCAGTTTATGAGGCCATCATATATCAAATAAAATTTCAGATTTTTTTTGTACTAAAACTGAGTCTTTGCATGCATAGACTAAAATAAATAAAACATTTCCCACTTTCCATCTTAACAAAACTAAAGAAACAAATAACTATCAATTACTACACACAGAGATATCTACTGTTTGCAAATTTAAAGTAACTTGATTAAAAGTTTTGGCCTTTCTAAATAATTTAAACTAAAAGAAACACAAAGAAAGAATACAAAAAATAATATTCTCACATTATGGCAAACAGGGTGTTACTTTTAAGGCAGTTTTTTCATTATTAAATTCAAATTGCTAATTTTGTTCATCTTTCCATAAAAAGTTTTTTTTTTCCCAAACTTTGAATTATCAAAAAAAAAAAAAGTTACAAAACATAACATGGTTCAACAAATTAAATATTTTCATTCACAAAATATTTATTGCTCATTTAATTGCATTGCTAGAAACAAAACTTTAAATGTAGCAAGTCTACTTAAGACATTACAAGTTTTACTTTAAGCATGTCACATTTATTTTTAAATTAAAACAAATAAGAAAACATTTCAAGCAAAATAAAATTTATTAAAACAAATCAATTTGTCAAAAAAACAACGAAGGACTCTGAATTGTTGTTGTACAGTTCTTTTTAATGCAGTTTATATAAATAAATATCTAAAAATCCTAATTTCCCTCGGACTACTTCGCTTCTCAGTATTTTTACCAAGACAGTAGTAATACATTTCAAAGAATGTTTGAAAACAAACACTACCATATTAAATGGGGAAAAAGGTTTGAAAACAATATCCTACCACTAAAAAAAAAAAAAAAAAACTTCATGAATATCCAAATAAATTGGTTCCTTATTTTTCCAAAAATACTGTCATCCATCTGAAATTTTAGTAAATCTAACAAATGTCTTGAACAACTAAAACCCTTCTTTCAAAGCCAGTTTCTTCTTTTGTTATAAATGAAGGACCTTCCTTGCAAAGTGTGACGTCAACCCCTGTGTGTTATTTTTTTTAATCTCCTAACTCTGAAAGTAGACAACACTCTCCTCTTACCTGTCTTTATTATCGCTCCTCTCTCTTCTCTCTTCCATGTACTTAAAAATAATGATGATTAAAAGTTGCAGTTTGTCTTAGACTGTGTTTTTTTTGTTTTGTGGTTTCTTTGGAGGGAAAATAGTCTATCCAAAAGGGTTGAAATATTGCGTTAAAAATGCTCAATAGTCCACAGAACAGCCTCGTGAGTAAAGCCACACAAAGTAACAAATTCAAAATGTGAATCATTTATTGTCCTAAATACTTAATACTACTGAATTAAAACAGTATCAGAAATAAAAATAAATAAAAAAAAAATCTAGAAACTTGAACAGCAATTTTTAAACAACTCTCTCCTGGCTGTAAAGAAATAGCATCAAATCATCCAGAAACGAGAAAGCGAACACCTTTTTTGCAAGAGACTTTTAAAAAAAAAATTAAATCAATTCTCCTGGTCAGCTCCATTTCAAAACACCCTTTGTACGATGTTATATCAATATATGAATGCACTGTTTGATTGCACAGAAATTCCACAGAAATTTTGCTCTGAATACCATCACATCTAACTGCATGCCATCTGAAAATATCATGATAGTAATATATTTATATGTATATGTGCATGTCTTGTATACACACATGGCGGCTCTCCTCCGCCTGAGAAGGCCTTCGCTCTACACTGCAAGAGGAAGGTATGACTCCATGTATGTCTGAGGGGGGTGTTGCCAGCCCCTCCCCCCTTTCTATGCTTTTAAAATGCATGTGTGTGTGTGTGTGTGTGTGTGTGTGTGAAGGGGGATAGCATGACCATACCAGCACATGCCTGTTACGAGGCCATGTGATCTAGAGGCTCCATTTTAAGTGATTTGGACTCGGTAAGGAGGGAATTGCAATGTGGAGGAAGAGAGGGAGGGGGAGGAAGAGGGATACAGAGAGAAAATAGCATAAAAAGAGAAGAACAGTGTTGACTGATCTCTATGGCCTCACGAAGGGGAAAGGGGTAAAGACATTCTGTCACTTTCATGCTTCCACACCTATGGCAAATTTTCAGCAAAATTAAAAAATGGCAAGCTTCTTTTTTCTTCAGTTATATTGACAATTGAATGCTAGCTGTAATACTGTTAAAAGTAGTTTCAAAAATGTGGACCTCACTAATATGAAGGAACAGATTGAACTTCATAGACAAATTAAAGCTACTAAACTAATTCTATCTTAATGCAAACAAACATTAAAGTTGAGATTTGATCAATCTTTTCTTCACTACGTCGTATATTCAAATGTAATGATTTATCAAAGTAAAAAAAAAATATATATATTAAAAAAAAGTTCTGTCCATCAGCTATTGACTAGATTTTGAAATGTGAGCGCTTAACTCATGTCTGACGTTTCACTGGAAAACCCAGTTATGATAATTTATTAAAAATGGCAGGTAAAACAAAAAATAAAAAAAAATAAAAAAAAACATGCATGGATGAATCATAAGATTAACAACATGCACTTACAAAATAGATAGTGAATTTGCATTTAATTCTGACTTCAAGAGTAGAGTTTTACACTTCCAAAATGTTCTGTTTATTCGGTGTGAACAGCTAGCAATGGCGGGTCAGCATCCAATTAATGATTTGCTGGCACACAGCTCTCTAAAACATACATAACATACATGCATACATGCATTATAAAAATGCAGTCATTATTTATACATAAAGACAGAGGGGAGATGGTCACTAAAGAGAAAATAAGCTACATCTTCCCTGTTCTAATACGTGGTGTAACGTTCTTGTGATGATTAATACAGCAGTAATGTGATTCTGTAGGACTTGAGTCATATCCTCATTTTTAAATTTTCCGGGATTTTTTTCCTTTTAAATTATTAATGTAACAGAGAGAGAAAGAGCTTTCAAATAATTCTCCGTTTCTGTTGCGTTGCAGTGTACGAAAACAAATGGAACCTAATTGGATATTAATTTAGTTTCTAATTATTTGTAGGTGCAAGGAACAATTATATGCTCAATCAATTCACTAAAAGAGTACAGCTATTAATAGGAGATTGTATGATAGAAAAGTTTGTTGTTGTTTTTTCCTGGAAGATGACACCATGCAGGCATCACAAGAAATTATTATGAGCCACATAAAAATGTCACAAGCCTAATTCTGGCCAGTTTTCTTCTATTATAACCCAATTCCACAGAAATGTGTGAGTCAGGAAATACTCAGGAAAACAGGATTGATTTGAGTCACTTGTATACCTTATTAAAATTTGCAAAAGCAAAGTAGGTATGAACAAGTAACTAAAGAGAGATGTGATTTGAAAGACAGTTTTTGAACATGATGTTCAACTAACGCCAATGCAAAAAAAGTGAACAAAGTAAGGGGAAACCAACAACTAGCTAGCTGTTATCTTTTAGCTACTTAGTTTCAGTTTTAACAATATTCATTTAAAATATATAACAGGGTAAATCTAAAATAATGTCAATATGTAGAATAATAAACATTTTAATTGCTGTGCTTGTTGTGCATGAGCTTGATTTGCCCAAGCAGGATCAGGAGCACAAATAGCGCAGGAATTTAAGCCAGCAGCATTTTAACACACACATCCTGCGGAAGAACAATGTGCAAAATAGCTTCATTATTTACAGTGCAACAAAACCAATTTGGAACACACTCATTTATTTCAATCCTAAACAAGCAGAGCATCCATTTAAATATGCAATGAGAACTTGAATGAATATTAATCAGTTCAAGTCGCTTGTGTCAACATTCTGTCAACATCATATATACTATGACCCAGGCACTCAATACATATACATTCATTGGTCCATTCGGGGAAAAAAAAAAAAAAAAAAAAAAAAAAGACGCAAAAAAAAAAATTATAAAAAAAAAAGAGGAGAAAGAAAAATGTAAAGAATTTTCGGTTCAAGGGGCACCCCCCGTTCACCAGTGTTTATGATGGCGACGCCTTCAGAACGGCCTGTTCACCAGAGAAATAAAGAGTCATTGGGGGGGATGGGGCAAACAGGGGGCCCATACTTCAGAGGGGTAAACCACCATGAACTTTTTTTCCCCTTGGGAAACACCCCTAGTCTCACATCCCTCCCACACACACAGACACTAAAAAACAAAAACACAGACCTACACGCAAATCTACTGTCACACTGCACTGCATTCTGTAGAAATACCCACAATGCTATCTGAGCATTCAAAAGAAAACAACAAGGTTAGGTTAAAAATTTACGTTTGAGAATTCACAAGTAACTCTCGTCCAGGGCGTCAAGCCTGTCAAAGCAGCACAAACAGCACCATTTTTTTTTGGAGAAAAGTCAACAGTTTGAATACAACGTGAACTTATTTTATTTGCCATTACAGATGTCAAATTTATTCAATGCTTACAATTTAAATAAATATGTAAATGTTCTAAATCAATGCCAAAATATAATAATTTTACATTTTTGATATGCTACAAAAAAAAAAAAGAAGAAATCTGAATCAGGCGAGACCCTGAAACCCATCCCACAACAACTTGGGCAGCCATGCTGCAAAATGGCGCCAACCAATGATTTGAACTTCAAGCCAAGTCCCATCCACCTGTTCACGCTGCCTTGTGACAGCAAGCCTCTGCGGTTAATATATTCATCTTTGAGAGAGGGTTTCTGATGCCTCGTGTCACAAATCTTATCAATGGACAAGAGGAGAAAGAATCTTATTCTCCATTACTATTTCCTTGACCATAGAGTGAACAAGTATTAGAACACTATTGATCCAATTCTCAACGGACATCAAAAATGCTTATTAGGAGACATAACTCTAACAAACACACAAACACTCACTTTTATTATGTATTGGAGCCCATTTACACAAAATTAATTAAACAATTTTTTGTATGTAAAAGCCCTTGAGGGTGTGAACGTGCTTGTGGTACTGAATGCTAGTCCAAAGCTGAGGTAAAGGGACTTCGATCCTTTTCACACACACAAAAAAAAAAACCAGCACAGATGGTTCAAAATAGGGAAAGGGGGAGAGAAGAGGACACATTGGTAAGGGGTTAAAGTGGGAGGGGTGCTCTTAAAGGCACAACGCACACTTAACTTTCACATTTCAGCATGTCTACGTGCTGTGAGCATTTTTTTCCTTTGTCCCTCGTCCTCCGATTTCCCCTGTTCAAAACAACGGTCGTTTTGAGAAAATCGCTCTCCTTAACAGCAGAAAAAGGGAAGCCCACAAGGAAGTGCTGCCGTGCATTCCCTCCTCAATCCCCACCCCCTCCTCTCCTCTTCTCCTCTTATCTCCTCTCTTCTTTCCTCCTCTCCTCCCTCTTCCTGCTCAGGCAAGCCCTGCGAGTAGCACGTCATATGACCGAACTGACAAGACTGCCTGCCTGCACGTTCTGCAATCCTGCAAATGTGGGAATCAATCAAAAAGGCATGTCTCGCAGCAGATGGAAAGACAGCCTATGCAATACAGAGGGACGAAAAAAAAGGAAAAGAGCAAAAGAAAGAGACAGAGCGAAAGTGCAAGCCAGGAAAAGAAAAGGGGAAAAACTGCACTCAAGCAAGCACGCTGCTGGGGGAGAGAGAGAGAGAGCGCGAGGAAGAATGAGAACGAGGTTGCCTCGCGTGCAGCACCGTCAACGGCTTCTGAGAAACTGCACACAGGTGTTCCTGGCCCCCGATTGGTCGCACCTCCTTCTTCGTAAAAACCCCTCCCCCTGCCTTCTGTAGTACTACAATCACAAGCGGAGATGGAGAGAAAAGGACAGAGAGAAAAGGAGGGAGGGAGCGAGAGAGAGAGAGAGGACAGAGCAGGCAAGTGTGGCTTCAGACTGCCTGAGCATGCAATTGCAACACGCTCGTTTATTTACCCGGCGAAACGCTGCGATTCGATTCAACGCTGAGGCTTTCTTTTTTCCTCCCCTTTTCTCTCTGAATCCACTTTGCAAAGGTCTGGTGAGACGTAGCTACTTTAAATGCACAAATCTTTACTTAAGAGTTACTTATACAAAACTGCTGTTATTTCAGCCCTGCTGTAAGTCTGTAGGTTTTTCCTTCAGTCAAAGCAACCAAAGCATGTGTTGGATATTGGGTGTATTATTTTGTATTTAAAAAAAAAAAAAGCAGGCTATTTACAGCACTCTCTAATTGCAAGACACCAGACAATTCATTTGTTGTTATTCTTTAAAAATATATATTTGATTTATTATTTTAATCACTATGGATTTGACAGCAAACATGGGCCATGGTAACTGACTAACTCTAGCTTTCAACAAAATTGAGCAAAAATGAGCACTTGAAAGAACAATCAACAGTGTACGGTCACAACACAGAATATCACGAGAAAAAAAACAGCTCAACAGGGAGAAACTACTAACACTACACACAAACACCTCAACAGGTCTTCACTATTTATCAATAAACCTGAAGTCAGTTTTCACTTCAGTAACACTATTTTTCCCTACTACTCACAAATACACACAGTCAGATGAGCGGCTACTTTACTTTAGACTGCCATTTTGGAAATAATAATTCACATTTTTTACATTCCAGTTCACGTTCCCAATGTACATCCTTATTGCAATTTTTATTAGTATATTTAAAAAAAAAAAAAAAAAATATATATATATATATATATTTCTATTGCAGTTCTATACCAACGACTTGCACTACTTCTCTCCTGCATTATTCAGTTTATGAAGAATTAGCCTCTGCCACAATTTGTCAATATTCAACCCTACTGTTATAATGATATTTTTTGACAGAGAGCGCAAAAAAACACATGTTGCTTTCTGGACCTTGATAGGTGCTTACAAGGGGAAGGGAGCACGCGGAGTAGCATCTGGAAGAAGGGGGAAGGGCCATTGTTACACTTTTAACACCCGGTATTGTCATAAAGGTGTGGCTCTTCCCCTTGTCTCTAAATCTCTCCTGCTGAAGGACTTCAAAAGTGGCCCATCAAGCCATTGCAAATGGCCCCGTCACACCAATGCAACATTACATAAAGCAGGGAGAAACTCAAGGCGTGAGACATGGAGCCGCCCACACAGCTCTATGCACAAAACATTATGGCTTACTCACTACACCCTCTATGGTCTTCACTGTATTCTTTGCACACATTTAACGTCAGTTTTACCAACAACTACTTTACATGCATATTACTTTAAACAGCTGAATAAAAAAAGCTCTTGACATCAGCTTTTGGTGGTCTTGACGTTTGGACAAGTTTTAACTATTATTATTATTATTTTTTTTTTCTTCAACAATTAGACTCTTAAACAAAACACATTTCTAATTTTACTTATGAGCATTACATAAGACAGACCCAATGTTACCAAACGCAAGGGGTGGGCACAATAGGAAAGGAGCTGCTCTGACCCTCCACCCCACCCCAAATCTTGTTGCTCATCCTTCATTCACACTTCTCCAAAGCAACACATGAAACCTGAAGCAAATGTGTTCATGCACAAATTAATTTAAAAATATATCTATTTGAATTGGACAGTGTCACAATTCCACCAGCACGTACGCACACAACACAACAAAGGGTCAAATCAACATATATGCTGACCTGGGGGTGTACGCTGCTTTTTAAAGTCCCGCACCTCAGAGGCCAGCCCCACAAAGACGTTTATCAAAATGGCGACGAGTAACAGTTCCACTCTAATTAACATTTCTAATGCATTTTCCACAACTCTAGTTGTGTTTTGTGTATGTGTGTGCGCGTGCGTTCTGGTTACTTGGAATTTTCAAATCAAAAGAACCACGTAGCGTCTCACCAGAGCAGACTATACGAATTCTAAAATTATCATACGCACACAGGGAGAAAAAAAAAAAGCCCCTTAAGTATAAACGTAAATGGCAAAATATGTGAGTTTAAGAGCAAAACGCATTTTTAGCTAAACATACCTCACCTAGCAATCATATTAAGGACTAGTTCACGGATTAGTAAACTGTTTACATGGCGCTATCAAATGAATTTGTAAATATGCATTTGCACCCATTCATGTTAATGCCCCAGTGCTTTCAAATGGAGCCTTCGACAGAGGGCTACATTGTACGCCATTTTCTCAATTGCTGACGTTGGTTACTCTTCACACTGATGGCGACCACGTGTCATACTATCAGTGTACCCTTGGCCTCCCAATACTAATCACAACGTATGCCATATAAGGTCTATTATAACGTATATCTGTTACAAATTAATACATGATCATTTTATAAAAAGCCCGCCTTGTCAGTATACATTTTGAGACACGTTAAGCCTGCGCATCACAAATATGCAACAACAACAAAAAAATCCTAAAACAGCTATATCATAGGTACACTGTAATATTATATATGCAAAGCATACGTTTTCTCTAAACACGTCTGTCAGCAGGAAACAGATTTATGGCTAAAGCGCGTAAAGAACAGATAAAGCGCTGGTTCAACTGGTAAGAAAGCGGCCATCAAAACAACGTAAATGTATAATCTGTACCTACCACATAATTATTGAAGCATATATGAGCAGCAGAATTTAAAATATAAACTGCAAATTGTTTATTTGTATTATTTAGCACACATTATCGTTTTACTATATAGATTCTCCACATGATGCAACGTTTTAAAACAATATACCATCGAGTTGTACGCCAGGTTAACAGGTGTAGCTCGGATGGTTGTGAAAAAATACGTTTAGGGTGTAAAGAGGTAAGAAGGAGAGTTGAGCTGGGTGGGGACGAAGGGGGGAGAGATTTTTGTTCCACATAAACAGTCTTTGCGCCATGCAAACTCCCCAGAACACAAATAAATACATTTCTGAGGATATTTTTAATTTTAAACGGCAAAAACTACACTCTCGTATCCACATTTACTCATAACTATCGGCAGCAATACGGATAAAGGAACATTTAGACAACAGATCTTTCAAACTGTACAGTTTATGGAACATAGCCATGTATATAGGCTACGCTTTGTTTCTCCAGCGCTGACCTGAAGCGGCGTTTCCTACAAAGTATACCCTTTAAATATCCGCACAAAAGTACGAACAACGATGGTGTTCCAAAGTAATAGCAGCTTTTAAAACCACAGCGGGCTAGAAAACTAAATCTGTGTTGCATGAATTGTTTAAACGAATCAAGCACCGAGGCCTAGGCCTTGCAGTAGGCCAAGGCCTAATCAACAGGGAACAAGTGATTGAAATGACACGGAGACCAGCATTGTTACATGTTTGACAAACATGCACGCATATGCCTAACGTAGAGACGACTCCCATATAGCGCTGTAGTAACTATGAATGTAACAGCACGTGGTGTAATGCTACGAGCATATGTCACTTTGAACATCCAAGCACTATAACACCCGTCACGTGAAGAGAAACAAAGAATATTCGCATACAGAGAGCTAGGCTCTTAAAAAGTAACAACTACTTAACTGTTACAACCAAACAGACCAGCAATTTAAGCACACAGCGAGATCCTGCTCACACAGCACACACATTTGTACCACCGCCACGACATATATACATTCAGCTTTTACATAATACAGTAAGCAAACAATTGTCGAACTATTCAAGAGAAAGCAAATACCTCTGCTTCTTAGGGACAGAATGCTCGACCTCAATTCGTTTGCCGTGAAGTTCCACTTTACCTGGAAAAATGAAAAGAAATTATTTTTTTTTCCTCTATTTTTTTTTTTTACCCACTCCCAAAATGAGACCACAGCTTACTTAAATGGCCCTCCTAATCCAAACCTACTTTAAAACTAAAATGTAGTTTAAAACAAATGTACTCCTCACATATTTCTATATGCATTTTCCTGTGTGAAGAGAAACGGTATTTTTACTGTGTAACTTGCGTTGCAAAAGGCCTAAACGAGCTTTTGAGGTGTTGGGTTCGCAAGGGTGGGTGCTAATAAAAAGTAATTAAACTAAAAAAAAAAAAAAATATGACAGAATTCTTAGGACGCTTTCAAGGTTCACTGCTCAGGGCTACACTAGCTATTTGCTTCAACTGTATGACAGAATCCATACGTGTAGGCTATTATTTGTTGTTCGTGTCTAGTTGAGATCTAAGAGGCATATAGCGATAAAAAGAACAGCTGAAGATGAATTAATCTTGACCGTGACTTCATGTGGTGGATAGTTTTAACTGGATCCTTAACGGCATGGCGACCTTCGTGCTATATAGAGCACACGTCACATGCTACATATGTGGAGAAGCGAGGAGAGACATATTTTGTGGTCAGTGGGACAGATGCAATGAAACTGCATTGTTAAAGTCAGCATATGAGAATGCTACATGGTCGGAAGTGTTCAAGACCAGAAGGTATCCCTCAGCATTGTGCCTGTTAACTCAATAGGCGCTTCACGAAACATGTTTCATTTTAGCTCCACTGGCCTATTAGCCAAAAGGGGGAGGGGTGAGACCTGATTCTATAGCTGTGCCGGGGTAGGTTGGACTAAACCTAAAGACCGAGCTTAGGAGAACCACGTCCTACAGTTTACAACCAGAACGACGCTAAACGCGTAGTTATTTGCTAAAGTAGAACACACTGCACGTTTAAAACCTGTCAGAGCAAAGAAAGTAAAGTCGTGGTTGATGTGTGCATGAATGCTCTTAGTGTCTGCAAACCCTCTGCTCCTAAAAGTTCACTATCTCAGGCACCTTTGCACTATAGAGCCTTGCATTGCCCTGAATTCAAATGGCAAAAAGTAGAAACATTGATTCACTTTCATAATAAACCCGAGATTACCAGCAAAACAGTAGAATTTGAATTATAAACAAGCAACACACTTACGGGAGGTTAACCAGGGTAAGTTACCAAAGAAAACCGGCGAAGAAGCAAACCGGTAACGAAAGGCCCATTAAAATCAATTTACTCACCAGAAAATGTTTCAATCGCTTTCATTGCCCATTGGTCGTCTGGGCAATCAACAAACGCATAGCCAGTTTTCATGAGAAACTGTCCAGAGTATGGGATCTTGTAATCTTCAAAGGTTTTAACCAAGTCCTCTGCGGTCACGTTTTCATTGAGATTTCCAATATATAGCTTGTTCATCGTGAAAAACTGTAACGCTCCCCCCCAAAAACAGAAATGAAAATAAAACTTTTCGGCAAAACGCTCTTAATTTTGAAAAAAGGACTAAGACACCCGCAGATTACAAAATCATGTAGATGTCAGCCGGTTGGAATTAAAAACGGGGAGGAAAAAAAAAAATCAAACTGCAAGACAATCCAAAATAAAAAAGGGGAAAGTTCGACTAACAGTAACGTTGTAGTCTGATTAAGTCCTGCAGGCGAGTGGTAAATATTCTTCACTGTAGCAACCTTCGCGAATTCCCAGCGCGGTGTAGAAATGATATCAGTTTGAATTAAGCTGATGTTTGTTACGATGGAATAGTGGCGAGTATATAGCGGGATCGGGAGAAATTCTTTCCTCTCGCTGCCCCTCAACCTAAAGCTGTACCCTGCACTGTCACACAGATCCTACCGCTTGGCGATGGCACCGCCTCTAAAACCGAGTCGAATTTACTAATTTTTTTTGTTTGCAAAGAAGAAACCACGTGGTCTCAGAGTAGCTAGAGAAGGGGCCGGTCCTCCGCTCTCTCTCGTGCGCGCGCGCTCTCTCTCTCTATATCTCTCTCAAGCTGTGCTTGGAAAGACAGGAACATTTTCTGTACATTGCACCGTATATACTCTGCCATGCACACATACATACTAGCCCACACATGCTCCAGTTTTACTTATACGCTCAACGTCACGTTTCCTGTTTTCTTTTAACCTTGTGTTTCTGCATTTGCAAGAATTTCTCGGATTCCAGCGAGAGACAATTTACAGGACAAAAAGGCCATTTGTTATATAATTTCCGATTTTTAAGAGATTCTACGTGTAAATGCAACCCCCCTGTGATTGTTGCTCGTCTGCTTTTCCTTAACCTTGCCCTTTTTACACTCGCTGGCCTTACGCAAGTGGCTAAAGTTGATCATGAAACACGTCTTTCGAACCAATAGCCTTATGACATTGTAAGCTGTGGGTCACGACCAGGGCGGTGAAGTAAAATATTTAATTAGAGTAGTTTTACAACCAAAGTTTATGGCAAACATTTTTGAGGTGGAGTAAATACTAAGCAGTGACACACATATTCAATGCATGGTTTTATTGAAACACTGTATCCTTTTTAATTCGGCTCTTGGGAACTTGGCTGCGCGGGGAACGCAGAATCCAGTTTAACTTTAACAGGTCAGCTCCAGCAGCGAGACGGATTTCCACAGATCTCCAAAGTTCTCGTGCTCACCTCCATGTAGCGCCAAACCGAGACACGAGAAGGTCCAAACAACTGGGTGTTGAGAAAGCAGGGCCTAGCGTCGGGGATACCGCCTACCAACAGGAAGTGAGCAACTGTTGCATTGCCTATTGTGTGTACACGCTGTGTATGATGTTTCATGGCGAGGGTATTTTCAGCGGTATACTCAGGTCTGAAAAATCCGACCTCAAATCTCCATTCAAATGAGTTAAACGCAAATCAGATGGGAATTTCAAGCGGTTACTTTTGTTACGTGGCTCTCAAATTGTACACGTGGCGGCAGTACACCGGCTCTCTGTGAGAAAATGGCTTCCCGTCCATTACAGCAAGAGCGAGAAGTGATTCACGTCTCGCAAGAACTCCGTAACGATGGTCCGCAATGATGCGTAATCAAGTGTATTTCGTCCAACGAGCTTAATGAAACGAGCGCAGCCCCCCGTTTTACTGATTGCTTGAGCTTCCCTCATGTTTAAATCACACAGGACAGGCTCCTTCAGTAACGAAGCACAACTTCGCAAGGATGTCTTCATTCAAGAATGATTACGATGAGTTGACCGAAGAGGCGTAGTTGTGTGCATATCCGAATTGTGTAGCGCGTCTTTAGTGATTAATCACCTGGATAAATACAAAGTATTTTCTCTGATGCACGTACGCGCATCTTGAGGGTCTCTCGACAAGGTTTACTACAATGTTAATAAAGGCTTCTTTGAGGATTGCACTTCTTATTTTATGTTCATTCACCACAATGCATAAACGTATGCTCTTTGTCGTGCTTTAAGGCCATTCATAGGTAATTCATTCTGTTAGGTGTTTATGAATTTTAACAGACCCAGTTGTGCATCTCTGCTGTGACACCAGCTGATATGCAGGGTATAGATGTCAAGGGGTCACTGATCTNAGGTAATTCATTCTGTTAGGTGTTTATGAATTTTAACAGACTCAGTTGTGCATCTCTGCTGTGACACCAGCTGAAATGCAGGGTATAGATGTCAAGGGGTCACTGATCTTATGGCCACTGTCTAAAGACTTTTTTTTTTTTTTTTTTTTTTTTGTGAATGGTTGCACAGAGTTAGCTTTGAAGTTACTAGGTCAAATGCATGTGTAGCCTATATTCTATTAAAAGCAAACAACAAATGTGCAAACCCGCAGAAAGTCGTCATCTCTTGCGGTGCATTAGATATGAATTTCTTTTCATAGTCCTGTTACACTCAGTAACTGTTGCAAGGGGGTGCACTTTGTGGTCCTGTGAAGGAATTGGCATGTCAATACAACCCCCTGTGAGTTTAAGAGGGACTCTGAGATTTGAGATTGTGACCTGACCACACACTGTGAGGGGGATGAGGAATAGCTGGTGTGGGGGTAGGGCATCTCTTTTCTGGGTGAGGGGGACCACAGGCATGGAGCTCATCCTGGACAACAAGGAGTTTAGGAGTTTGATGGTGCATCAGTGAAAACTGTTTCTTACTATTCCTTACAAAGTGTTATGCTTATTATACTAAATAATTATTTTATTGATAACAGTGGATTTAGATACTAAAACAAGTGCTTTGTTTTCTTTTGCGTCATGTTGCATTTTGCAGTAAGGCTCTGGATCTTACTCAGAGGAACAAAGCGTGGTGGGGAGGAAGTTTTGAAAAGAAGCAAGAATGACTCTAAGAATAGTGACATGATGTTTATTTACAGTCTACATGCTACTCAATTGATTTCAGTAACTTAAAGTTACTTTTTGGAGAAAATAATGAATGGTGTTAACAAAAAAAAGAAATCTGAAAGACACAAAGTAACACAATTAAACCTGATAAACAAAGCTGAAGTTATTTTTGGTCTGGCCCCATATAGTTCAGGGTTGTTTGATTGGCTTACATGCCTGCATATGTAATTGTAAGACAAGTTTCTGCTGTAATTCGTAGGATCTTTTCAAACAGTTCATATTTGGAAAGCAACATTTGCATATTGGAGACCAGAGGCAAGGTCAATCGTAAACATGGAAATGGAAGACTGTAGCTGAAAAAAACAGACAGTTAATCATTTTTTTATGTAATTGGTGGATATGCATTTTTAATCAGTCTCTTTACATAGAAAAAAGTGAGAAATGTTACATAACTATGAAAAACCTATAGCCACATGAAGACTCTGGATCATTGTGGAAATGCAGTCTAGGGACAGGAATACAACATTATTGCATGTAAATTACTTTATATTGTATGATTATTATAATACAAAATTAGACCTAAAGTTTATATATATATATAAAACCCAAAATAGATTTTTGTCACAAGAAAGGCAGATTAGTATGCATATTTGTGCAACCCACCTTATCACCTAAAGGCTTTTTCAGAAGAAGGTCTAAGAGTGCAAGAGGTAAAGACTTCATTACTTATGTTTTCCTTAAATGCTTCTATATTTGTTTTCTTGCTTCTTTTGTATCTTCATGCGTGCATCTATAGGGAATTCTCATCATGGAAGGAACTGATAGATTTTTACAATCTTTATTAACTTTTCTTTGTTTTTAATCAATTCTAAATTAATTGTAATAAGTTGAATCTGAAAAATTATTTTGATAATTAATCATTAATTAAATATAAGAATTAAATGAAATAAACTTTGAAAAAAAAGTGTCTAATCATTTTTAGATATTGGATATTTAAATAGCACTTACATCTTTAAAATAACAATTAACAGAGAATTTAATCCCTTTTAAAATGAGTACTTTTGGTTATTTTCATGCATGTGAAAATACAAGAACACAAATGTTACAAAAATATAATCCAAACACGTTGATTTCAGTATTAGTTTGAGCAGTTATGTGCATATGTTTGCAAGAACAAAAATAACAGCAGAACCAAATCTGATTTAAAGTTTTCAAAGATACATTTTTTTGTTTTCCCTTTTTCTTTTTTCTTTTTTTTTAAATACATAGGAACATTACAATTCTGTCATAAAGCCATGCAAATAATTTTATGCTTGGCTTATGCACAACCTGTTACATTTGTCTCATAGAGCATCTGTTCAAAAGCATGTTTGGACTATTTAAATACTGGCAAAGAGTAATGTTATTTTTGCCCTCTTTGAGGAAGTTGAGAATGATTGGCAGTTCCCTGTCATTTCCCATGATGCCACTCAAATGTTGTGAGACCCTCTCTGCTGTCTTAGCAAAAACACAATATAATCTGTGAGTGTAAAATCCTGTAAACCCAGCCTTATTAATCTAATCAGTAAGCCACAATGAAGACCCAGCAGTATGTTTAGTGTTTTCAACTCCTGAAACAGTTTTGATGCACAATTTTTGAACTGTTTCAAACTGTCTTCTCTTTTATTTCTATACGTATAAACAAATATCTAAAAATGTTTCCAGTTTGTAAAAACATCTAAACTAGATGTCTTTAAAATAGATATATATTTATAACCTGTTGATGCAACCCACAAAAAGTTTACAAAGTCATACAAATAAATTGTATGATTTAAATTGATTAGCTGTGTGCTAATAAATAAATTATATTACAAGCAGTGTTTCATTTTACATTCCAGTGATAAATAATTAGTAGCCTATATTTGATATAATCCAGCCCCTCCCAATAAAATAAGTTTCTCAGGTTTCCCAATAAAGTTTCTCAATTCTAATACAAGTTGAAATATGATCTAATCTCCTAATAAAATAAGCCACTAAAGTTTGAGTAAATAGGATGTTCCTTTCTTTTAGAAATACATAGTGTACAAGTTAAGTGTACAACATATTTGAAGCTTTTAGCAAGACAGTCATTTCCAACAAAAACAAAATAGTTAACAGCACAACACACAAGCAAATTTAATTATTTTAAGTATGCAATTTAAACGCACAATACAAGCACTTATAAAATACATCATCAGCAAAATTAAAAACACCACTGCAATAATCATGCAAGCCTTTTTTGAAAAATAAAGTTGTTAACAAATTAAAGTTACTTAGATTAAAAAATGTTTGACGTACAATCATACAGTAAGACAAAACATGGCAAGATAAATTAACAATTAAAAAAGAAGACAAGAAAGAAAGAAAGAAAGCAAGAAAGCAAGAAAAAATGATCATCGTTCAATGCACACGCTGTGGTTGAACTACCTGACTGATTCATATCATCACTTCCTCTACTGTATTAAACTTCTCGATGATAATACATTGTATATTCGATATCCGGTTTTCGAACGACAAAGAAACAGATTTTATGACCAGCAACTTGCAGCTAATATGCGGTTTTTCACAAAATGGAGAGGGGGAGGGTGTGTCCAATCAGAGAAGTGCTTCGCCTCTAAACTGGTGACGTCCATAACACACCCCCGCACGTACAATGTGAACAATTATACTACAGCAGTTGTTGTATTTCCCTCGTCTATACAGTATATAGTTCACGTATATCGAAGTGCGTGTTTTTCTTCACCAGTCTTAAGTGATATTAACCTACTAAGCGAATGAACACAATAAGCAATTTTTATTCGTTTAAGCGTGTCAAATGCGCCTGATTTACTCGAAGAGAGAGAGAGAGAGAGCTGTGGGAAACAAGCTGTGGTTGACTCTCATATCAGAGATCTAACTTATCGACAGCTCTCCGCACCGGTTTTGTAAACTGCAAACTATATTTAACGCTCAAAACTACATCTATAGACCGACAGCTGTAAGATGTTGGTGTTTTAAGTATATTATGCCCACTAGGGCAATGACTTGCACGTGGCTGCTTCCACCAAGCGGGCATTTTGAGATAATGCATGTTCCGAGGAACTGAGACGCACAGAGAATTGTTTGCTCACTTTTTAAGTTCATTTTAAGTGCATATTATGTCATTTATTTCTTGCATTTGATTACATGTACCATATGAAGCTCCATTACCTGAATTAATTTATGAGGCAAATAAGATCTAATATCAGATTTTAAGCGACATTTTCATTATACTGTGGGAGCAAATTCCATAAAGGTTGATAAAGATTGTATAGGTCCTAGGTTACAAACCATAATGAATTTCGTTTACTTGAAGCTTCTGCCAGATTGGTGTCACGTGAGATGTAAAACTGTGTTGTTTACCAGACGTTTCATTCGTAATGTGTCACTTGGATGTGACAGATATGTTGCAACAGAGTTACACATGATTGATACTTAAAGTTAGTGTAGGCTGCATTGATTTTATTTATTTGGTCGAGTGCACCAAATCTAACTGACAACGACATAGCTTTAAAGGTTTTCTATAGCCTCCATTTATAGAGATTTTCAACGCGACAAAACTGGAAAACAACTCAGCAAAATGGAACGAAATATTGTGTTAACGTTGTGTGCTTAATTCGTGTATAATTTTCCAGCATATCTGCACATTAGATTGTGAATCTTTTACCAATTGCTAAGATTGTTTTTTTACTTCCAGCACGTGTAAAGAAAACAAATAACAAAGACTAAAAACGATTAAAATGGCACACTAAATGATATACATTGCAAGTTAAATAAAAGTTACATTGGATTATATCAACTTAGACCGCAATCAAGACCAATCAATTTGTTTAGTTGTGTTATGTGTATTTTAACCAGTTATTCAAATGTTTTAAAGGTGCAAAGTCAATCTGTTACAACAACCAAGATGTTTATCTCTTTGTAATAATTGTATGAATTAAATAAACAGTTTGATATAACGAAAGACCAAAGTCAAAACGAATCTGAGTCAATCAAATGACTGTTCTAAAGTGAATAATGTCCCTAAGAAAAAATGAATCGTTTTGATGAATGAATGAATGCAGTGAAACTCAAATTGTTTATAATGGACCGTGTTCAGTAGCCTAATAACAATTGTGTAGTTTAGACAACGCTATCATATCGCACAGTAAAGTACATGCCTAATTCTTTAAAGTACGAAGCATAAAAAGACCATTAATAAACAACTTCCATCTTTCCAAAATCTAACCTTTCCTCTGACAGCTTCCTTTAAAAATAGAACTTTTGATGACTTAAATTCGTCATAAATTCGAGGTTTCCTCGGCTTCTTTCCCATTGCGATGACTTTTGTTGTCATGATGAACTGTGGTGTTACTCTGCATGGTTTCGTTGCTGTAGCCTGTTGGTTACTTTTGTTAGTTTTTTTTTTTTTTTTCTGATGAACTTACGCAGGATGTATATATGTAGTGACGTCATAAAACGTCATCTTTCACCGCCCCTCCCCTCAAATTCAAATGTTGTCATCATAGTCGTGCTATTGTCGTGAAAGAAATCCTGCACAAGCGAGTCACTATTCATAAGGCAGTCATGTGAGAAAATCAAAGGCAAAGACGCTGCACTACATTTATGGTGCATGTAGGCAAAAGATGTCATACAGAATAAATGCGACGGCATTATGACAGCTTATGTGGATATGAAGAGAAACGAATGTATAACTCAATTCGAATGAATACTCGACAGGATGAAGGGTCCATGTTTTCTGATAACCGAATCTTGTAAAGACAATGCGTTTCTGTTTTCAAAGATAGTTTTAGAACGAATAATTTACCACGTGATCCCTAGCCTATAATAATATAGGCTAAATAAAGTATGGCAGTTGCTTCAAAGAAGAGCTACAATGCTTCACGGATTTTCTATAGCCATATCACAATTTACTACAAAGCTCATCCCGTGTTCAGTTATGTGCACTTTCAAGACACTTTCACTTTCATGTCAATTTGCTTCACCTACAACTATTTGTTTCACATGCCAGAACAGGTTTGACATAGAAGGGCACAGAAAAAAAGAAGTGAATTTAAAGGTGTAATCTATGTGACATAAATTTCATAACTTTTTCTGCGGTGCTTATAAATGTGTTTGTTAGTAATTTTGTGGTGACTGTTTTTTTTAAAGTGAGTTTTAAAGTGTTTAGTTAGGGGATGTTACATTTTTTAGCTAGTTCTAAAGCTGAACATTTTCAAGGTTTCCAAGACAATTTTAATCTGTATCAAATAGACTGTCAAGGATCTTACACTTAGAAAAAAAAAACAACTGTTATTGGTACAAAAGCTAAACAGTACATCTTTGTACCTTATTTACCCCTAAAGATACATATTAATACTTAAAAAAGTACATATTAGCAACTAAAGTTCACATAGTAGTTTTGAAAGGATACCACCCCAGTGACAATTTTGTACTTGATGTTTTTTTTTTAATGGTATGGTATTTACATAACTATTCTATAAGGCTTACAAACAGAAACTGCCTCTATAAGCACATCTAACAATTTAAAACTCATCAACGGTTCAGAACATTGGCAATGCCAGTCTTTCACACTGATTAACAGTTTTTTTCATTATGATACAGTTGGCTCAAGGTCTGTGGTGACTAAAGCTACTCTCTACCGCCCTCTAATGACAGTTCCACGAAGATGTTTTACCAGTGTCTCTACCACAATTGTATTGTACACACAAGGACCATTATTAAAAGTGTATTCCATTATTAAAAGAGCTCATTTCAGTTGGTTCGATTGTGTCAGATTAACGAGAGTTTAAAATAACACAGAACATTTTTTGTGCCTAAAAATGATTAAAAATATATCTAATGTGCAAAAAACCAGTGTCCAAATCAGACACAATACAAAATGTTTTAGAAATATATGAACTCTATTATCAAAAACATTTATTTATTTGTTTGTTTTATGGTTTTGACATAACCTATTCAAAACTCTATAAAAGTGAGTAACTTATAACCCGTTTTATTAAGCATCTTTACATAGTTAATAAATGTTTAAATATTGTCACTTTGTATTTTAGGATGATCCCACATAGAGCCAGATGTGTTAGTTAATCATTAACATCCAATCCAAAAATTCGGGAAATAATATACACATGCAAAAATAGCTATTTTGATTGTCATCCGAAACCACACACACACTCAATATATATATATATATATATATATATATATATATATATAGACTTAGCTTACATATAAAATCATGTATAAAATCAATTAAAGGCATAAAACTTCAAGAACACACTCCCACTGCAATTTTGAATGATTAAAATAGTAAGTTGAGGAAACAAATGAAATCAAAGAGAGGCACAAATAATCAGAATCAGATTTATATATATCTTTTCTTATTACAGTTGCAACTGATCGATACATTAATTATTTACATAATTCATTCTCATTTTGCTAACAAGGGCAAAGCATTAGTACATCACAAAGTCAAACTCATAGTCGGGGAACTGTTTCCTGTTGCGGGGCGTTCTAGAAAGGAAACACAGACTCAAGAGTTCATTCAAAACAAACAATCAAGCAACCTAACAGTGTTGTCTTATCAAAATATGATGTCCTAGACCAGAATATATTCTCTCGAACTTAAGAGAAATCAACTGCATCAAAATGCTAGCACATGCAAAACCTCACAACTGTACTTGGGCCCATCGGAGAATGCGAAGCTTCGTTAAAAGAGCTGTTTTGTGGTTCACTTAATAGAAGACTATATGTAATCTGCTTGTTTGTGAATAAAATGCATTATAATTGTACATGTATACAAAATAAAGGCTGCCAGCCTGGTTGTGTTTAGCATGCTGTGGAAAACTATATGCCTGCTGCTATTTAAAGGGATGGATTGCAATAGATTTTTGCAAAATATTTTGGAGCATAGATAGTCATGAACCACGGTGTCAAGTAACGGTTGAATATTATCCCATTCCTTTTACTAGGCAGCTTCATCCTGTTGCATATCAGGACACCAGTGGCCACAGTATCCCCGGTAAAGAGAACGACATCTGTAGCAGTATCGAGGGACACTTTGAGCAGAGGCTGGAGTGGAATTGCTGTCTAAGCATTACGAGTAAAATAACCAAGAAAAGTGAGCAAATATACGTTTCTAGCTTGTTATTCCCAGAACAATAACAGAACAGATGTCTCATTTGACACTCAACAGCTTCACAATTAGAGACAGACTGAAGTTCACCAAACGAAACTGTCGACGACACTCAAAAGGCAACCGTTCCCATAAGAGCTCGGCAGGCTGCTGATACTTTCACCAGTTCAATAGCATTTTAAGAACATTAAAATAAAACTTCTCTATGAACAATTATATATACACATTTTTTTTTTTTTAAGTTGCATCCGTCTTAAAGTGTGGTATTCAATTTATATCTCAATTTACGATTTTGTGAGTGAAAAAATGTTTTAGAAAGAGGAACAAAAACTAAGTGTGAAATGTGTGTATTTGCAAGTAAACCGGTTTGTTTTAAGAGTCATTTTATTATCATCCTTAATTATTTGACTTAGTATGACTTGTTTTTTTCTTTTCTGTTAGCTCTACACTGGATGCAGGAAGGGACAGAGAAACATGAGCTGAGGCTGTGATGACCTGCTGAGAAGCCGGCGTATACATCTTTGTCACTTACAAATGTACACACGCACACATACATCTATACACCTCATTCCCCCTTCCTGACTGAACCTCTTCTCCATTAGGGGAAAAAAAACAAAAAAAAAACAGAAAAACAAAAGGCAGTCATTGGCCAGAACACAAGGAGCGAGAGGAAAAATATTAACCAATCGGATGAGACAGAAACTCTGTCCTCTGTCAGTAGAATCGCCAGGTTTTCAGCACTCCTTACATCTGTGCTCGCTTGAGAGGAGTCCGGAGCTGCAGGTAAAGGGGAACGGTCTAACCTCGCTCGCTTCGCACCCCAACAGAGGGCACTCTAAGGCTGTGAGCTGCCCTGACTGTCCGGATCGGTGCCGGATGAGCTGGTGTCTGAGTCAGAGTCACCATCGTTGTCCTCTGGCGGGCACTTTTCCCGCAGTCGCCTCTGGATGGCTCTGAGACGGGTCAACAGACCCTGGTAGTCAAAACGACCTCTCTTCTCCCCAAAAGGATCCTGCAAGAAATATAGCAAAATATATCAATTTGATGGAGAACAAAAAAGGAAGGAACAGGGCATTTAGGATATTTAACCAAACTAAGGTGCCAAGTACCTTAAAA